>JAAOMT010000435.1:91776-107422 GCA_016748015.1 Geosiphon pyriformis | reverse complement strand
CCAAATGGCTGCTACTTCTTTTATTGCCCAAACTCAAAACCCAAATAAACAATTAATAGATAAACTTATAGCTAATCTTGCCTGGTTATTAAAACCCTTAGCCCAAGCAGTCAAAGAGAATCAACAACCCCAAAGACTCAGATTTGAACTCCACTTTAATCAGCCCCAGCAACTCCCTTATTAAAGACAACAAAATTGTGGCCCATCTGTGTGTTATCACTGTGGATTAACTGGATATTTCTCCAGAAATTGTAAAAATTCTCCTTTGTCACTTCCAGTTTCCAGAAACAATAACAATCAAAACAACAAAACTATCAACAACAATGTTCTCAATCAAAGACCCAATTATGCCAACATTAATTTCTTTGAAGAGGATTCCTTAGTTGAAGCCACTATTTATCAGTCTTTAAACTGGTAGATATATCTCCAAAGGGTAAGAATACAAGCCAACTAGAAGAAAACCTCTTTTATATTTTAACTTAACTGATAATGACCATGACATGGATGAACTAGTAATCAACACTTCTGAATCAACAAGAAAGAAAAAGAAAGCCAAAGTTGATTTCGTTATAGATCCAAAAAAAAGCCTCTACATCAATTGCTGATAATAATGAACCACCAAAGACTAAAGTTTTTAAAAATTCTCTAAAGTTAGAATCTCCAAAAATTGTACAAAAATCTGAATCCTATTTTGTTGTCAAAGATCTCATGAAAATGTCTGCACACATTACATTTGGCCAACTAATGACCCATTCACAGTTCAGAAAAAATCTTTGCAAATCATTGATATCAAAGAAGAAGACACTAAAGACCAACAAAAATTTTTGCCAAGCTAAACTTGCTAATAATAGCAATGTCACCCCTCTGATTTGTAAAGCCCAAGTGGCTGGTTACTTCATTGATCTGATCCTAAATAGTGAATTATCTGTTAGTGTAATTGCCAAACACTTTCTTAAAGCAATTGGCAGAAAAATTGATGAGCCTTCCACAAGACCAATAACTAATGTACATGGTAACAAAAAGAAAGACCTGGGCATAGCCAAAGCTATTCCTGTCCACATCAATGGTATCAGCATTGAAACTAATATGGAAGTATTTGAAGCAAAAGAGTATACCATAATTGTTGGCAATAAGTGGCTTAAGAAAGCTAAAGCACTACTTGACTATGAGCTTTGTGAACTAACCATCAGATGTGGTGAAAAAACCCATTGTGGTTAAGTACTGTTATTGAACAACCTCTCCAGTACCCAAGCAAAACCAAGAAAAAGAACAATTAGATGAATTAGATAATAATGAGAGCAATGAAAAAGAAGATCAAGAAGAACAAAAAGAAATGGCTGAACTCGCCTATACTATTTTTACCAGCAATGGCAAGCCACTGGACAATATTAAAGCTGACAAAGAAAAGATCATGGTAAATAACAAGCTGATTTGCTGGCCCTACTATGATATCCTCAGAAGAATCTTTGATAAAAAACCTGGCAAGAAAGCAAAATACAGTTATTGGTGGCATGGCCTTTGTGCCAGATGTTGATGCAATAAACCTTTGTATTCTCCTAATAATGAATGCAAGTTCTGTTTAATCTATTACAAAAATTAGAAGCCAATTAGTTTGATATCCAGAGAAGAACTAAAAAAAGTACAGAAGTCCTTTAAGAGTGAACCACCTGAAATCTAATTACTAATTATAAAACAAAGAGAATCTTCCCCTAAAGAAAAAAAAGTTGACATTGAAAATCTGTTGACTAGGAATAGCCCAGTTATCTCAAAAGAAGGTGATACTTCTGGACAAATCCATGTAATACAACACACCATTACTACAAAAGAAACTTGTCCCATCTATTTGAAGCCCTATCAATCCAATTAATGCAATAATAAGTTTATTAAGAAAGAGATAAACCAGATAAAAGATCTTGGATTCATACAAAAAACTAAGAATGAATAGGCTTTTTCAGTTGTAGTGGTATCCAAGAAAGATGGAACCCTATGCTTTTGTGTTGACTACTGCCAATTAAATGTCATTACTATAAGAGACATGTACTCACTCCCCAAAATTGATGCAATGCTAAATAAATTCAATGGTGCTGCTTTCTTCTCAACTATTGACTTAACTGCTGAATTCTGGTAAATATAAATGGATCCAGAAAGCAGAAAAAAAACTGCTTTCATTACCAAATATGGCACCTATGAATTCACAGTCATGCCATTTGGTCTTACCAATGCCCCTCCCACTTTTCAATGCCTAATAGACAAAGTATTTAAATCAGTAAAAGAAAACTTTGTTTTGGTCTACTTAGATGACATAATAGTCTACTCAAAAATCTGGAATGAACACCTTAAACATTTACAAAAGGTTTTTGATCTGCTCAAAAATGCTGGTCTCAAAATCAGCCCAATCAAATTTTTCTTTGGACACCAATCCACCAAGTTCCTTGGTTATCTTATTACAAAAGATGGAATCTTCTTTGACCCAGCTAAAGTTAAAAAAGTTCAGAACATTAGACAACCAATGAATGTTTCTAAACTACACTCTTTTCTTGGTTTGGTCTTTTATTATCACAAATTTATTAAGAATTTCTTCAAAATCACCTTTTCTTTTAATCAGCTACTCAGGAAAAATGTCAATTATCACTGAGACGTTCATCAACAAAAAGCTTTTGAAATTCTAAAGGAAAAACTTATTACTGAACCAATTCTCAAGCAACCTAATCTGAACCAATCTTTTATCCTTCACACTGATGCATCTGGCTATAGATTTGGTGCTGTTCTTTCACAGAAAAATGAAAATGACAGAGAACATGCTATAGCATATGCCAATAGATCTCTTATACCAGCAAAAAAAAACTATTCAGTTATTGAACAGGAATGTTTAGCAGTAGTTTAGGCTACTAGTTACTGGGAACAATATCTTTTTGGTGCAAAATTCTTAGTAGTAACAGATCATTAAGCCTTGGTTTGGCTGCACAATAAAAAGAAACTGAAATACAAACAAATAACTCACTGGATACTTTACTTGGATGAATTCGACTATGATATTCAACACCACAAAGAAGCAAATCATCAAAATGCAGATGCTCTCTCTAGACTTACCATTCAGTGATATTATAATCTCTTAAACTAAACCAACTTAATTATTAATAACTTCTTTATAAACAAACACGATAATGGACTTGGACAACTACTCTGTCTTAATAGAATTTTTGAGTAAATGACAATACCCACCAGAATACACTCAACAGCAAAGAAAACATTTGCATAAATAATCAAATTTTTATTTAATCCACCAGAACCAATTATACAAAAGAAACAAAAAAGATCCTGATTGCCTCCAAAGAATCATTAAATTTGAAGAAAGAGAAATTGTAATATACAACATATATACTGACTCATTAGCTGGACATTTTGGAAAAACAAAAATAATTCAGAAAACTTTAACTCGTTATTATTGGTCTACCTTGGGAAAAGACATTGCTGAATACATCAAAATCTGTGATATTTGCCAAAAAAAAGGCAAATCCAATTGCAAAAAAGATATTCATCAAATCTCTATTGGTCAACCATTTAACAGAATTGGTATAGATGTTGTTGGACCTTTAATAATAACTCCTAATAGCAACAGATACATTATCACAACTACTGACTATCTTATAAAGTGGGTAAAAGCAAGAGCCACTCCTGACCAAACAGCAGTCTTTATAGCCAATTTTATTTATAAAGATATCATTTGTCATTATGGTTGCCCCAAAGAACTTTTATTTGATAAAAAAAGAGCTTTTTTCAGTATACTGGTTGAAGAATTTTGTAGAAAAATAGGAATACATTATAAACTTTTCTTCTCTTATTACTCCCAAACAAATGGTCTAGTAGAATGTTTTAATAGAATATTATGTAAAACCTTAACCAAAACCAGTGAAAAAACAAACTTATGAGACAAAGTACTGCCTTCAGCTTTGTTTGCTTATAGAACTGTAAATTATGATATAACAAGTTATGAACCTTTTTATCTGCTCTATGAACACATGACAATACTATTAATAGAAACTAACATTGAAACAATACCCTTTAAAGAGATTACAATAGGAAATTACAAAGACATTTTGCAAAGAAGACTTGATATCATTCTTGATTCTTTGGTAGAAGCACAAATAATTGTTTTTAAAAAGATAAAACAGTTTCAAGAAAAGCTTAAGAAAAAAAAAACCTATAAAACACTTTCTTTAAGTGTTGGTGACTTAGTATTGGAATACTACTCAGACAAAAACAATGTTTATGGTGATAAATTCTCTAGCTGATGAAAAAGACCCTTTATAGTCAACAAAGTTTTGAATAATGATTCTTATATTCTTTAAGATTAATCTAGAACAATCTTCAATAATTGTCTTGTTTATGGTACATAACTTAAAAAATATTATAAACGACCTGATTGGTTGCTTGTTGTGGTAATACCGACTCAATTAATCATCAAAAATCAAGTATAAATAAATGCACCATTCCCAAAACAGAGATATCTTCAATCAACATGAATAATTATTTTTTGGATCAAAACATTCAAAACATCTTCTATACTCTCTATGAACATTAGATTAAAAATTATTCAAATGCTACCCTAACCATTGGAAAACAAACCACCATAACTGATAACAGTGGAACACATACTGTTATTAGACCAAAAAAAACCACTACCAGAAGAGAAAAAAATGGTAACAAAATAGATAAATATCTGTTAGAAAATATAACAGCAGCTATACTTTTACCTTCCAGCACAATTGGAAAAACACTTCAAGAAATCTTACCCATAGACAAAAACTTGTCATATAAAAAGCAATTAGAACTCTATAGTCATCTTGGAGAAATCATAGAGGATATGAAACTCATAAAGAAAACAACTTCAGAGATACAGACAGAAATTTTGGGCATTATATGATTAAATGTTTCAAGAGTTTTAACTATTGCTAAAAGAGCCAAAACTCTAATACAAAGATTTGGCCTCTTGGATACAAAACTCATTTTATTTCAAGTATTATATACCCTATCCACAAAAGACTTCAACAAACTAGTTAGCTTTGAATTAGATAAAACTTTTTAAATAAATTACACTATGAATAGCTTAATTTTGCCAGAGCTCAATCTTTTTGAAGAGAATAATATTATAATTGAAACTTATATTTCTTATTAATTATTACATATATTAGCCACTAATGTTACATAAATTAGTCACTCTATTTTTAAAAAGTGATCATTGACCTAATCAATGATCTGATCATTGACCTAGTTATTAACCTGATCATTGACTATTTTTGACAGTTATATAAGAAATGAATCTCTTAGCTGTTGTTACTCATAGAAATATAGAGAATATATATTAGCATAGTTATTAGCCAATTAGAAGTAGACATAGTAAAATGTGGAATTCCAGGATTCCTCTTAGAAATTGCAGAATTCCAGGAATTACAGGATTCTCACAAAGAATTGCAGGATTCCAGAATTCCAAGATTCCTTTCAAAGAAATTGCAGGATTCCAGGAATCCCAGAATTCCTGTGGTGAAGAATTAAGGAATTGAGAAATTTCAATTATGTATATATAGCAGTAGGATTAGAAGCTAAAAAGACAGACCTTCAAGTTTAGATTTTATCTAGACAACCTTCCAAACACAATAAATAACTATTTGGTATTTCAAACCTAAATTCCACTATCAACACTCTATGTTAATAGTAATTAATACTTAAACCCACTGGAACAATAGTTCTTGATCACGGCTATTGACAGGATACTGACTTGCAAAATTGCCTTGGCTTATTTATGATTTTCTTTTATTTCTTTTCTTTATTTTATTTTGATTTTATTGTTGTGCACTAATTGGTTGAATAAAGCACTAGATTACTGACGTCAAGGATTGCCTGGTAAAAGACCTCTGTGAAAGAGTAGAACATGTACAGAAGATACAGAATACTTACCAGAGGATTGCTGGCTATCACGCCGAGAAAAGAATTAACAGAATTGCAATTCTGGGAAGTTACAAATAAAACAACTATTGAATCTCTGTCCATTATACAAAGAACTCAAACTGAAATCTTCAGATACAAAACCTTCAGATTAATAACATCAACACAAATAACTTTTAGCACCAAGTTACAGATTTGTTATTTAATTCAACATCCCAAATAATCACTCATAACATTTGGTGCTCCTTGTGAGGTATAATCCTACAGAGAACCAGCATCAACAACCCCATCCAAAAGTGGCAGAATCAGAAAACATCGGAGCAAACCATTTAGGATTTGCAAAATTCTTATTTCAACATTACTGTTAACATTTGGAATTAACCCATAATCACATATCAGCAGAATCAGCTTTCAATTTCTACATTAATGAAAGGATTGTTTATCTGTTGAGAACATCCATAAATATTGAATTAGTGAGAGAAACTTTTTACAACAAATTAATTCAAAACACCAGCCTACCCACAAATCATAATTTTGCATCCATCATTACTGAGATTAACAAAGAAATTGAACACCACATACAACAAAGATACCCAATTACTTACACAAGTAAAGGCAAAGAAAAACTACAAACACCAGCAGTAATACCTCAAAAAATACAACCACCTACTTGGAAGAAAACAAGAATTGAGTCCCCAACTAATCCATCATACCACTATATACCCGGAAGTGCCATTAATATTACATCTACCAGTGCATCCACATCAAACATGACAGCAGCCTTTGGAAGATTTTTGTTCTAAAGTAAACAGAGAAAAAAGAAGTTATTAGGACCATATGGTGCATATTTTGAAGGATTTAAATCATGATCGCCAACACCATTAGGACTTCAATCACCACTATCACCACCAAATTTCGGCACTGCTACTCTGTGGGAATTATCTGAAGAAGAGGAACAAGAAAAAAAGGAAGAAAAATCTGAGGATCAAGAGTTTACTTACCAAAACCCAATCCCTGAAAACCCAGAATTTGAAACCCCAAACAATCAAACTCTGAGAAATCCAAATCAAAAAAACCCCAAAATTGAAACTCCGAACTTTCAAACCTAGCCAAATTTAGACAATCAAGAAAATAACACTCCAAATATTCAAACTTCACCAAATCAGAACAATCTAAATCCCAAAGTAATTAATTAACACTTATCTTCAGTTATCATCATCGATTAACCATCTGTTGAACCAATTGGCCAGCCCATCCAACCACAGAACCAACAAAATCAACAACCACTACCAGTATTGTCTTAACAACAACAACAACTTCCACCACCACAGCAACAACAAATGACTTATACACCCATCACAAAACTCGACAAATTCAATGATGAAAAAGACAACACCCAAGTCTGGTTAAATAACATAGCCAAAGCTATTACAACCAATAATTGGGATGATGCTAGAGTGATGCAAGTGATTTATTATTTTTTCCAGGATACTGCTGATGCATGGTATCAAAGCCTCACTGTCAAACCCCAAAATTTTAATGAATTCAAAACTGAATTCTTGCAGTACTTTAGCAACAATAATAGTATCAACAAATTAGCCAACACCTTTACAACTATCAGACAAAGAGATACTGAAGCAGTCACTACCTACTTGGGATGCTTTCATAGAAATCTATGCCAAATACAAGCCATCCAAGCTGACTATTTTACAACACCACAGATTTTAAATCAATTTATTAGAAGATTGCACAGTAGCATCCTACAATGAGTACATCCAATGCACCCAGTGGACCTTCCAACTGCAGTCACTTACACCAAGGATTTTGAAGCAGTTGAACTAAAAGCTAATCATGCTCAAGCTCTGAATCTAACAATAAATGGATCATCTGAATTGGATTCCAAATTGAAGCAATTTAGTGATTCAATTAATCAGAAATTAGAGAGATACTTAGCTGACAATTGCACAATTTATTAATCTTTTCAATGGCATAACAATCAGAGAAACGTGAATTGTTTCCAAAATCAATCATGTCTATTATCGTCATTCAATCAGTCATGGCAGCCAGAGACGCGCATCTACCACAACTGTGGTAAACAAGGGCACATCAGAGCCAACTGCCATACTTATAACAATTCACAATTGGAAAATCAATATAGAAAACCCGATTGCCAGTTCCAGACTTCAAACCATCACCCGAATCAAGACCAATACCAATCCACTTACCTGCCTATGATGCACCAACCAATTTATCAACCACCAGTTTATCAAACTCCAGTTTATTAACCACAGCTACAAGCAATTTATCAGGCACAGCCACAAGTAATATATCAACCACAGCCACCAGCAATCTATCAAACACCTATCATTCAAACATTACCAGCAAACCCAGCTCAAATGACATCAGGGAACCCAAGATTGAGGATCACCCAAAACTAGAGATCAGCAATGGTTGTACATCAACCAATTTCCAGCTCTTCCCACCAACAATCAGGATCTCATTAGCAGAATCCGGGTACTGGTTTTACCCAAAACCTGAATTCCCAGAACTATTTAAGTCTCCTGGTTATCTCAGAAGATGCCACCACCAACAACTCAGAATCCAACTCACCCCAAACAACACTCACCAACAATATTTTACCAGCAATGGTCACCGAAAATGAATCTCTCGCAGCCATCTTTTTTTTCAAATTAGAAGAAACCATCAACCCACCTTTGTTCAGTGGAGCAGCACTCAAGGAAAAACCCATCACCACCATATACACTAATGCAAAAGTCAATGGTCACCCCATCAAACTGATTCTAGATAGTGGATCAGCTGGCAGTATCATCACAAGACAACTCATGGACCAATTAGGTTGCCGAGTTGATCGCGCTGCCAGTGTAAGAATTATCACTGCTGATGAGGCTACCAAAACTCTAATTGGCAAAATAGATGACTTCCCCATCAAAGTCAATGGCATCACAATACCCATTAAAGTTCTGGTAATGGAAGCCACTCAGTATCAAGCATTTATTGGCAACAATTGGTTATCTAAAACCAATACAATGCTTGACTAGACCACCCAGAAACTCTAACTCAGCCAAAATAGCTAATACATACGAGTTCCAGCAATATGTGACCATTTCAAACCCAGCAATGTCAGGACAACAACACCACTTATCAAATTTGAGGAGGAAGAAAACAAACCAACGTGGAAAGTGTATCAAGTATTATGGGCTGATGTCAACCAAAACAAACTGCCGCCAATACTTTCCTGGGACGACAATGACAATGGAGAAGGAAAACAAAGAGCAAAACTTACCTGAGAAACAGATAACCTGACTTGGACCAATAATGATAAACTGACATCAAGCTGGAAATGGAAAGAAAGCAAAGAAAGCAATAAAGGAAAGGGAAAAGAAAAGGAAGAAGAAACAATACTCACTGACACCACTACTCATAACTCACACACTTATCCATCACCACCAACTAATTATCGTTGACCAAAGCTGATATGTGTTGATTGCAGCAAGAAATTGTCATCAATGGGCGCATGCTGTAGTGACGATAAAGAATATTTAATGACCACCAAATTCTACTGCCGAGCATGTATCATAGAGCACTTTGGATAACCAAAACAACAAGGAAAGTGGGACAATCAACCATGTCTTGCATGTGAAACTATCTTGTTTGACAAAGAAATGTGAAATGACATTTCTGGGCAGGGAGGAATGTATGACAAGACATGTCAGTACACCATCTTGATAAACAACTGGGTATGTAAGGGAACACCAATCAATGATGCATGAAAAAAAGCACTACGATGATTGAAAGAATATCTTCACAATGAACATAAACTTTGGAGAATGGCATATGCGAAAGCAAAAGACACAACAACCAGCAAATTACTGAAAATAAAAAACAATTCTTTATCTCTTCCTGAACCCAAATACATTCAAACTTTTGATATCTTTGACAACATTGAGGATGATTTGGAAGAATTTCATGAGCACTATCAATGGTTGGTACCTACTCAAAAAGAACAAGAGCAACAGTTGGAAAAAATAAACACTTGACTATGTGACCACTGTTTGATTCCATGTGACTTCCAATATTGTAATGAGTGTAACCTCATTTACAATCCACCACCATGTATGATCTATACAATCCCAGAGGAAAAGAAACCAATCAGTAGCTGTGCATCAGAATCGGAATCGATTTTTAATCCCAATTCAAACTCTGACAACAATGATGATGAAAACACCAGTTCCAGCTCCATCCAATATGGCAAGAACAATGACAATGATTCCAACTTAGATTTAAACACCGATCCAAACTATGAACAATATATTGCACTTCCTGACCTTACCAAGAAACAGAAACTTAAATGGTTCAGTGATAATAATAAAGGGATTATGCCAGAACGCATGCATGATACTGATACTGGATTTGATCTGAGGTATCCAGAAAAAGATGCCATCAAATTGGAACCACATTCATGTATCTGTATTGATTTGAAAATAGCACTGGAAATTCTGGCAACAATAATGGTTCAATTAGCATTTAGGAGTAGTCTAGCAAAAAGAGGGATAAATATAAAAAGAGGAATAATTAATATGGGATATATAGGAAATATCATCACCATACTACAAAATAACTCAGAAAAAGCCTATATTATAGAGCCAAACAAAAAGATAGCACAAGCAATCTTCCTGCCTCTGGTTAAAGTAGCTCAATTAGTATCAGTGGAAAACAGAAAAGAACTAGGGATAACAGCAAGAAAAATACAGGGATTCAGATCCACAGGTAGAATAGATGTACTAGTTAATATAGTAGAGGAAAAAATTATTGGCCAAGAAAAAATTATCTCAACTGGTCAAACAATTTCCATTCCACCATATAGCCAATACATATTAGCAATAGAAAGGAGAGAGAAGGAGCAAGAACAGATTTTTGAAGCAGAAGCAATCTTTTGTGAATCAAGAGAAATTGGACTTATCAATCTACACATACCAGCCAAGAGCCATAACCATATCAAAATTCCCATCTACAATAACACCAGAAATGTTGTAGAGATACCAGAAGGAACCACTCTCAGATATTTAACCACAGAAATTGAAGATCAAGCACCAAGCAACATTCCAGATTTTCCACAGCTTTGTGAATATGTGGACATTACATCATAAACCATCTACGGACGAAATGAATGTTATCTGTTACAGCCAGAACAATTGGAACAGATAAACATGGGAAATCTAGACCCACTTCAACAGATGCAACTAAAGATGTTACTTAATAATTTCAATGACATCTTTACCAGTAAAAATGAATTTGGCAGAACTGATATTATCCAGCATCAGATCAAGACTGGAGATGCAATGCCAATCAAACAGCAAGCATACAGGATACCACCAGCCAGCCATGAAATTATCTATTAAGAGATCAACCAAATACTTGACAATGGGTTAATTCAGCCATCAATAAGCCCATGGTCATTACCAGTAGTACTCGTCCATAAGAAGAATGGAAAAATCCAATTTTGTGTAGGCTACAGGAAACTCAATGGTGTAACTTGTGGAGACAGCTATCCAACTCCACAGATACAAGAACTATTCGACACTTTTAGTAAAAACAAATGGTTCTCAATATTAGGCTTGGATAGTGGTTACTGACAAGTAGCCATGGATCCAGCCGACAAAGAAAAAACGGCATTTACCATAAGAGAGGGAAACTTTGAATTTGAAGTTATGTCATTTAGCTTAACCAATGCTCCAGCTATATTCCAACAGCTAATGGAAATTGTGTATACTGGCTTATTATGGAAATCAGTAGTTGTATACTTGGATAACACCAATGTGTTCTCAAAAACATTTGATGATCATCTACATCATCTCCAACAATTGTTCGAAAGACTATGACAAATAGGATTAAAATTAAATGCAATAAAGTGTTTTTTTGGCAAAACAGAACTAAAATTCTTGGGACACATAGTTAGCAAAGACGGCATAAAAACAGATCCAGAGAAAATAGAGATAGTAAAGAACTTTCCAATACCAATCAACATAACTGAGCTAAAATCATTCTTGGGATTCATGAGCTATTATAGACACTTCATAAAAAACTTTTCAAAGATAGCACAACCACTCAATGATCTTCAAACCAAAAATGCAAAGTATGAATAGACTGAAACCCAGCAAAAAGCATTTGACATCTTAAGAAGAAAGCTTATTTAAGCTCCAGTATTGATCTATCCAGATCATAGTAAACCATTCATTATTACCACTGATGCATCAGGTCAAGCATTGGGAGCAGTACTATCTCAGAGAGGACCAGATGAAAGAGAACATCCAGTAGCATATGCCAGTCAAGGTTTGACTTCAGTCAAAAAGAACTATGGAATACCAGAATTAGAACATTTAGCAATCTATTGGGCAGTTATAAAATAGAAAGAATACTTGAGCCAAAAGTTTGAGGTGTACACAGATCACAAAGGATTGACATCACTCCAAAAACAAGAATTTGGAGACAGAAGACAGTCAAGATAGAAAATGGCACTTGCACCATATACTTATACTATACATTATAAAAAGAGAAAAGACAATGAAAATGCCAATGATTGTCACAAATGAGACAAATCTAAGAACATTTCAACCCAAAAAAAAAATATAACAAAACCTGAACAATACTCACGAAAATATAACAAAAGATGAACACACAAAAATATCAACAACTTCAATATTATATAGATACTCAACAGTTCAAGGAGAAATTATCTCAACCAGAACAAAAGAGGATCAAACAACAATCCAAATATTTTATTACTCACCAAAATATACTTTATCAGAAAAATAGAAAAGATTCAGATCAACCAACCAGAGTAATTACAGAATCAGAAAAAGAGACAATACTGTTTAACATGTACTCAGATTCAACTGCAGAATATTTCCATAAAGAAGCAACCATGGAAAGAACCAGAAAGAGATACTATTGGGCCATCAATATATCCAAACATCATCCAATATGTGCAAAATTGTGATGCTTGTCAAAGAAAAGGAGGAACAAGACTCAACAAACCATTGAGACCAATCAAAGTAGGACAACCATTTGACCACATTGGAATTAATTTAATCGGATCATTGACAATTATCAACAGAGGCAACAAATATATTGCAGTAGCTATGGACTATCTTACTAAATGGCCAGAAGCAAAAGCAATTCAAAGAGCGGATGCAGAATCTGTTGCCAAATTTGTCCATTAAGATCTGATTTGTTAACATGGATGTCCAAAAAAACTATTATCAGACCAAGGAACTCATTTTGTGAATAGAACATTAGCAGAACTAAGCCAAAGATTCGGAATTAAGAGACCACTATCATCACCATATCATTTACAAACCAATGAATTAGTTAAAAGATTTAATAGAACATTGTGTGAAGCAATAGCAAAACTCAGCCAAGAAAACCAGGACAAATGGGATTTGTTCATACCATCAGTATTATTTGCTTATTGGACAATGAAGCAAGACACCACACAAGCAATACCATTTGAATTAATATATGGTAGAACAGCAACATTACCAATTGAGATAAAGGTTAACACATATCCAACTGAACCAATAACAGAAGAGAATTTTCAAGAAACATTGTTAAGAAGAACATATGACTTAATGAAAACATTGGAAAACAAATGAAAAAGAGCAGCTGATAACATACAAAAGTCACAAGAGAAATAAAAAGAAAGACATGATAATTAACTACCAGACAAACCAGTTGAATTCAAGATTGAAAACAAAATACTCTTATATCATACCAAAGTGGAAAAACAATGGAGTGGAAAATTCAACCCCAAATGGGATGGACTATTTCACATAGAAGAAATTCTAGGGAATGAAGCTTACAAATTAAGACTGGATAACAAAATCTTAACCAAAGCAGCACATAGAGATTGACTGAAATTATATCACAACATCACATCACTATCCACTGTTATCAGATGAAATTAGAGATATTATTTAGCATGAAATTATCTTATAATTCCTATCATTAATTAGCATATATTATCATTTCAAATTATTACTTATTATATTAGCAAAATGTCTGAAATTATTATTTAATTAATAACCCAATTTGTACACAACACAAATGTAACAAAATTGCAATGATCAATCATGCAATACTTTGAACTATGTAACATTCAAAAGTTCACCGAAATTTGTAGAAATTCGCCAAAATAATTGATAGTTCATTGAAATATCTAATAGTTTGCAGAAATAACTTGTAGTTTGCTGAAATGTATCTTTAGTTCAGCAAAATTATAGAAAATAGCAAAGTTCAAGTTCATAGAATAGTGATACAATAAGTTGTATAAAAAAAGAGCTTCTCTTTTCAAGAAAATGTATTTTACTTTAGATTTATCACTTAGAACCATTCCTACACACACAAAAAGAAATAAATATCAAATAATTCGAAAAAACCAAACTCTTTAAATTATTGCATTTGGAAAATCCTCAAAACCCAACTAACATTTTAAAATTGATTAGTTACCAATTTCAGTAAACTGTTAGTGACTCCAAGCCTGAATAGAAAAACGTTTCCCTTGATAAAATCCTATTTCTTTTACATTTCTTTTCTTTTTTCTTTTCTTTTCTTATTACAATCATTAGGGTAGTCTACAGACAAGATTCCTGTAGAAGAGTTGACTTTTACAGCAAAGTAACTACACATTTTTAGTGAGCTTCCAGACAAGCAATTCCTGGGAAAGAGTTGACATTTACTACAATGTAATTACATAAAGCAACTGGCATGGAATTGGCTATTCCACTCATAAGCCCAGCAAGTTCAAATTATAAGAGATAATTTGAAGATAAATTCAATTACTGGAGGTCCAACTACTTTCTGAAAACGTGAATTCACAACAAACAGACATTAACAACATTCAAGAAAAGAGACCAAAAACCTCTGGTAACATTTGGTACTCTCTCACGGAAATAACACAGCAACAACAAAATTCAAAGTGACGACCACACCAGACGCAATAACTCTAGAGTATTACCAATCAATTTACACCCACTGCAAGCAAAGATTCAACATTTCAGACGGAATTGAAGTTGTCAAGAAATCAGTATACCAATACATTGAAAACTACATCAACAATTATCTTTTTGGAAATTACAATATCTCAGAAGTTAAAAGCAATCTTTACAATAATTTAGCACACTATTCACAGTTGGGAACTGAAGACCTTAATAGCGAAACACTTGCCACTTACTTTCACAAACTTAATTTTAACATTATTAAATACTGTGAAGAAACATATCTAGTGCAGTCTCAATACTCTATTGATTTTGAATCGGAAACAGAAACAAACAACAAAGGCAAAAACAAATTAAAGCAATACTCAAAAACCACACCAAATACTCCAATACTACCAAAAACAACTGCCAAACATTTACAAACACCTAAACAAGGAACCAGTTCAAAACTTCCACTTACTATCACACCTTTTCCAGCTTCACTTGCACAAGCACAAATGCCTAATTCACTCTTGAATTGATTTGCAAGACCAGAAGATTTTACATCACTCAGAAGTCCCATCAGACAACAAGAACCTCTTCAAACTAGTTCCAATCTCCTTGACTTTCTAGCTGAAAATCAAAGTGAACACTCTGAGACAGCAGCAAACAAAGAAAACAAACCTGAAATATCTGAAGAAGAATCAATA
>JAAOMT010000435.1:65059-91526 GCA_016748015.1 Geosiphon pyriformis | reverse complement strand
AATCTTGGATCAATTTATCACTGGTCTAAAAGATAAACTAATTAAAAAGGTTCACCCACATGTGCCAGAAGATTTAAACTCTGCCATACAGCATGCAAAAAGATATGAAATGGCCATGGAAGAGGCCAATCGCACAAAACTTGTAAATTTGGCAATTGGAAAAACCAGCTCAGCAGCTGAGGAAAAAATTGACCAACTCACAAAGAAGATTGAAAACTATTTCACCAATCAACAACAACAGCAACTCCAAAGATATCAACCACTCCAAAGACGAAATCAAAATAACTTTGCACTACTTTCCAATAACCAGTCTTAGAATTGCCATTACTGTGAAATTTCTGACCACTGGAAAAGAGATTGCAGAAAGCTACAACGAGACCAACAAAATAGAAGTAATTAACATTACCCTTTACCACAGCAATCTTATTATCAACTACCACCACCAGCTTACTATTTACCAAGACTCCAATACCAAAATAACTATTATCAGCCTGCTCCACAGCCAATTCAACAGCAATACCAACAACCACCCACACAACATTATCAAGTATCTGCTTTAAGACTGATTACACAAAATCAATTCACACCACAAAACCAGTACCAAGTAAACAACAATAAAATCAGTTCAAACAACCAATTAGTTCCCTAAAATTCCATTCAACCAAGACTCAACCACTACCACACTCAACCCAGTTATTTAACAATGCCAGAAGAACAGGATTTTCACCATACTGCATCCTTGGAAGGTAGAGCTGCAATACAACAACAAAACCCTTCCTATACTTCCACCACAATCCCACCAGCCAGAATTGCTGAAAACGCTAACCTTTCAGATATATTTCCTTTTGAGTTTGAAGCAAATGAGTCACCATTCCTGCTTAGCAATGCAGCCGCCAATGAACAAAAAGCAATCATGGCTATGTACACTGAAGCAGAAGTTGAAGAAAAAACAATTCACTTGATCCTAGACAGTGGATCCGCCGAAAGCATTATCACCTACCAGTTAATGCAACAGTTGAAAAGAAATGTCAACCGACCAGCTCAAACAGTAATCATCACTGCCAATGGCATGAAAAAGACCCCAGTAGAAGAAATTGACAATTTTCTGTTCACTTTTGATGAAATTACCATTCCAATCAAAGTTCTTGTAATGGACGCACCCCAGTACCAAGCTCTCATCAGAAATGATTGGCTTCAAAAAGCCAATGCTAATCTGAATTAGAAAACACAAAAGTTAACAATCTCTTACCAAGGACAACATGTCTGGGTACCTGCCACTTGTGGTACATTCAACAAATGCTCTAAAAAAGCTCTGGCTTTTGAATTCAAACCAGAAGAAGAAAAACCCTTCATTGAAACATTTATGGCTCTTGGATCAACGTCCAACTGGGCTGATGAAACAGAACAAGAACATTTTACCCCACACTCTGAATTCGAAACTTCTGGATGGAATATTCTTTACTCAAAACCCAAACCAAGGAAACAACGCCCCTATATTCCTCTTAAATATAAGGACTGCCACAAGAAACTATTGTTAATGGGAGTCTACATTTCACCTGAAGAAGAATATGAAAATCATACTTGTTATTACTGCAAGGCTTGTCACAGAGAATGATGGGGCCATCTAATAAAAAGGAATGGAAAATGGGACAACACTCTTTGTTTGACTTGTGGAGATATGCTACCGGAAGAATGCAATTAGATTGATGTAGCCATAAGAGGAGGAGTCTGCAATCAGACCTGCCAATATGCTTTATCAATTTCAGAAAAAGTAAAAAGAGGAACACCCTTTAATGCAGCATACAACAATGCTCTCAACAAACTTTATCACTACCCTCATGATGCTGAGATGATTTTTGACCTAGCAATGGCATTAATTAATAGAGCTACCAAAGAAGATGTTCAAATGAAGGAAGCAGAATACATTGAATACACCATAGAATTAGCTGGATTCGATTACAAAGATAAAGTAGAAGTCTACCACCAAATTGCAAGTCACATCTACTCAACCCAAGAAGCTCAAATTCAATAATTAGAGCAAATGAACATTAGGCTATGTGAAGAATGCATTATGCTTTGTGATGAACAGTGGTGTCCTGAATGCTATGCTCTTAATATCCCCTTGCCCAGCGAAAATGATGAGAACAAAATTGAATTTGAAGAACCTGAAGCAATAGAAGAAATTGAAACAACACCTATCTACCTTATCGAAAATCAGTCTGTCTTACAACTTAAATACTTCAACAACAATGAACAAGGAATAAAACCTGAAAAAGCACATAAAATTGATGCTAGATATGACCTAAAATATCTAGGCAAGGATACTCTTGTTCTCAAACCCAAATCTTTCACAAAAATCAACTTCAAAATTGCACTCGAAATTCCACCAGGAGCAATGGTTCAAATCACCTTTCAGTCCTCTCTGGCAAGCAAAAGAATCAATGTCAGAGGAGGAATAATTGATGCTGGATATACTGGAGACATTACAGTAATGTTTCAAAATGAAATTAACAAACCATTCAAGATCAAACATGCTGAAAAAATTGCCCAAGCTATTTACCTACCCCTAATCAACATTTCAGGTTTGTAACTAATCAATCAAAGAGAACAATTAGGAAAAAGCGATAGAGGAACCCAAGGTTTTGGTTCAACTGGACAATTCACAGTTCCAGTTAATATAGCTCTTAACACACAGAATGAATCCCACCAGATTCTTAGACTTCCACAACCAATTACCATCTCACCCTTTGGAAAACATCCAGAAATCTACACCTGCCCAAAGCCAACAACCACACAACAAATTTTTGAGTCCAATGAACAAGTCTGCTTGGAACATAATATCTCAATCCCAAACATTTATATTCCAGAAGGAACAAAGAAAGTCCGAGTTACTTTTTACAACCCCAATAATTACCCCATAATTTTATTAAATAATTTAGAAATTGGAGTTATTCACAGTAATATATTTCAACAAGAATTACCCTAAACAGTCCCCAATTTCTCTGAAATTATTGGACATTCACTACCAAAAATCAACCCAAACTCCAGCTCCGAAAACTACCATGTTGTCACAGAAAAACTATTTTGAATCAACATGGGACAACTTGAATCACAACAACAGACCCAGCTCAAAAAGCTAATTGCAGAATTTGCCGATATTTTCACTGAAAACAACAATGACTTAGGAAAAACTGATTTGGTCCAACACCAAATTTATACAGGAGATGCCAAACCAAGAAGACAACAAGCATATTGAGTTGCTTCAGAAAGCCACCATTTCATCTGAGAAGAAGTACAACAAATGCTTAACAATAGGCTCATCCAACCCTCCATAAGTCCTTGGGCTTCACCTGTAGTGCTAATTAAAAAGAAAAATGAAAAGATCCGATTTTGTGTTGACTATTGACAACTCAACAGTATTACAATTGGAGATGCCTACCTCCTTTTCCAGATTGATGACATGTTAGATGCCCTTGGAAAATCCAAATATTTTTCAACACTAGATTTAGAAAGCAGTTACTGGCAAGTTGCTATGGATCTCAAAGATTGCCCCAAAACAGCATTCACCATCCAAAGTGGAAATTACACTTAAAATACCTGTGAAAAGTTTTTCAACGATTACGAAAAGCAGGACTAAAACTCAACATCAAAAAATGCTACTTTGGAAAAACAAGCTTGGCCTTCCTTGGACATATTGTTAGTAAAGATGGAATCAAACCAAATCCTGGAAAAATCAGTGTTGTCAAAAACTTCAAAACTCCTCGAAACACTACAGAACTAAAAGGATTCATAGGATTAGCATCCTACTATCGGAAGTTTATCAAAGAATTCTCAGAAATTACAAAACCCCTCAACCAGCTCACCACCAAAAACGTTGAATACAAATGAACTACCGAACACCAAAAAACTTTTGAAATTCTCAAGGAAAAACTGACAACAGCTCCAATTCTTGCCTACTCGGATTTCAGCAACTGATTTCGACTAGCTACAGATGCTTTGTATACTGTCTTTGGTGTCATCTTATTACAACTAGATGACAACGGAAATGAGTGAGTAATTGCTTATGCTAGCAGAACATTAAAACCAGCTGAGAAAAACTACCCTGCCACAGAACTAGAAACAGCAGCCGTAATTTGGGCCCTATACCACTTCAACCTTTATCTCAGGCCTAAAGAATTCGATATTATCACTGATAATATTGGACTCAAATGGCTTCAGAACAAAAATACTCAGCTGAATGCAAAACAAACCCAATAGACAGAATTTCTAGCAAACTATCGATACATAATACATCACAAACCAGGAAAACTTTACACCAATGTTGACTGTCTCTCCAGAATGAAACAAAATTAGAAAACACAAAAACCAACACTCAATTTAACCAACCAAAAAAGCCAACAAACAATGAATTCAGAAAACTATAACAATCTCAAACAATATTTGGAAACATTAACAATCCTAACAGATTGGTCTTTAGATGAAAAACATCAACTACAACAACAAGCCAAACAATATTTTCTACACAACAACATTATTTATCATTGAAATTTCAAAAATCCAAACAAACCACTCAGACTAATACAAGAACAAAAAAAAAAGACCATATTATACAACATGCATTCAGATCCTTCATCAACACACTTTGGAAAAGATAGCACCACCCAAAGAACACTAGAATACTACTTTTGGTCTCGAATAAGAAAAAACATTCATGAATATGTCGAATCTTGTGATAGTTGTCAAAGAAGAGGAGGAACATGCCCTACTGAACCATTAAATCTAATTAAAGTTGGACAACCCTTTGATTGAGTTGGTATCAATTTAGTCAGACCACTATCTATCACCACTCAAAAAAACCATTATATTGCAGTAGCTGTAGACTATCTTACTAAATGGCCTGAAGCCAGAGCTATTCAACAAGCAGATGTGAAATCAGTAGCAAATTTCATTTATGAAGACATCATTTGTAGACACAAATGTTCAATTGAACTTTTATCTGATCAGGGGACACACTTTGTGAACAACCTGATACAAGAAATTTACAAACAATTCAATGTCAAAAAACCTCTGTTTTCGCCCTACCATCCACAAACAAACGAACTTGTAGAACATTTTAACAGAACATTGTGTGAGTCATTAGCCAAAGTCTCAACCGATTTTGAGCAAGAGTGAGATATCTTTATTCCATCAGTGTTGCTAGCATACAGAACACTAAAACAAGATACCACAAAACACATACCATTTGATTTAACTTATGGAAAAACAGCAATATTACCAATTAGTTTCACAGTGAAAACATACCCAGCACAACCAATTGATGAAAACAATTTCCAAGAAATGCTTCAGCAAAGAGCTTACACTCTGCTTAGCACATTGGAAGGAAAATGATGAATAGCAGCCACCCACATTGAAAATTCACAAGCCCAACAAAAAGAAAGACATGACAACAAACTGCCACCAGTTACAAACGAATTTAAAATTGGAAATAAAGTTTTTTTACACCAAACCAAGGCTGAAAAACAATGAAGTGGAAAATTTGAAAATAAATGAGATGAACTATTCTTTATCCATGAAGTCCTAGGCAATGGATCATACAAGCTAAGACTTGATGACAAAATCCTAGCAAAAGTTGCACATGGAAATTATTTGAAACACTATAATTCTAGAAACAATCCTGAACCATTAATTCCACAAATTGGTACACATTCCCTTTTAGTCAATTCCGAAGATATTCCCCAAAACTTAGAACCAATAGTTGTCATTAAACAACCTTCCAACCTGAACACTTAATTTAATTTTACTAGTTATTCCCTTATAATTTAGAAACAATCTCACCAAAAACAAAACAAAAAAAAAAAAATAACATAAAAACCCATACACCAAAAATAATTTTCTTTTATTTCAAATCTCTTATAATAACTATTCCTCAAAACATTCAACAATTATCTTAAAAACTAATGTTAGCTTTAAAAACAATACCCGAATTATCTATTACTGTTACTAGAAACCACATTAATTATACCCAAACAGAAGTAGTTATAAATTTAGCCCCAAATTCACAAAAATATCACCCATATAAGAAGAACACAAGAAGTTATTTTGGAATTCACCTGCCAGAACTTTTAAAGCTTGCTTTAAGAGAAAACCTAATGCTCACTCCAATTAGTATTCCACCAAATGCTACAATTCAACAAAGACTTCAACTGTGTCTCAATGAGGAAAACACTGAATATCCTCCAATTTATAGATATTTTTACATTGGAAAAACACTCTACGAACGGAAACTGGAATTTACAACAATAAATCTCACAAAAGAAGCTATTTAGAAACAACTCCACAACAAATTCAAGACAACAGCTGGATCAACAAATAGTCGCTACAGGCTTAGAGCTGTTCTTAGACTTTATGACCTATTCCACACCTGTGAAAATGTACTACAAAACCCAATTTTTCAATCTTTGAAGATTCAATACATTGGAAAGCTCACAGAACTGAAATTTCAACAATTTTCAGACCAAGTTTCTTTAATAATTTTGGATTATTATCTGGAAATGACAGACAGTACTTGGACTTCAATGGAGCTCAGTCTTAAGAAAGAGATTATGTTACCAGACAAAATTAGAGATATTATTTAGCATGAAATTATTTTATAATTCCTATCATTAATTAGCATATATTATCATTTCAAATTATCACTTATTATATTAGCAAAATGTTTGAAATTATCATTTAATTAATAACCCAATTTGTACACAACACAAATGTAACCTAATTGCGATGATTAATCATACAATACTCCGAACTATATAACATTCAAAAGTTTGCCGAAATTTGTAAAAATTTGCCGAAATAATTGATAGTTCACAGAAATAACTTGTAGTTTGCCGAAATGTATTTTTAGTTTAGCAAAATTGTAGAAAATAGCAAAGTTCAAGTTCATAGAATAGTGTTATGACAAGTTGTATAAAAAAAGAGCTTTTCTCTTCAAAAAAATGTATCTTACTTTAAATTTATCACTTAGAACCATTTCTATACACACAAAAAGAAATAAATATCAAATAATTCAAAAAAACCAAACTCTTTAAATTATTGTACTTGGAAAATTCTCAAAACCCAACTAACGTTTTGAAATTGATTAGCTACCAATTTCAGTAAACTGTTAGTGACTCCAGGCCTGGATAAAAAAACGTTTCCCTTGATAAAATCCTATTTCTTTTACATTTTTTTTATTTTTTCTTTTCTTTTTTTATTACAATCATTAGGTAGCCTACAGACAAGATTCCTGTAGAAGAGTTGACTTTCACAGCAAAATAACTACACATTTTTAGTGAGCTTCTAGACAAGCAATTCCTGGGAAAGAGTTGATGTTTACTACAATGTAACTACATAAAACAACTGGCATGGAATTGGCTATTTCACTCATAAGCTCAGCAAGTTCAAATTATAGGAGATAATTTGAAGATAAATTCAGTTACTGGAGGTCCAACTACTTTCTGGAAATGTGAATTCACAACAAACAGACATTAACAACATTCAAGAAAAGAGACCAAAAACCTCCAGTAACACCACCAGTAATATTCTATAATTAGAAATACAAAAGATAATAGTCCAACCAAAGGAAATTCCACGAAATCTGGAACCAATTATCATCATTGACAACAACATGTTAATTAATCCATCAAAAAAATATATAAAGACATGGTAAATGTGACAAGACATATTAGAAAAATGGAAATTACAGACAACATCCACTTACTAACACAACAACTCTTTCAATTGATTCAACACCAAGAAATGAAAATTACAATTAATCAACAAATCATCCGATATCAAGACACTAAAAAGACATTACCACATAAAACACAGAAGAAAACAGAAAATACTATTGACAAAATCATGACAAAAGTAAAATTAGCAATAAAAAAGTCGACAAAAGAGTCACTATACCAAAAGTTGACTAAAGAAACTTGAAATTGGTAGATACAACAATTTCCAAGAAACTATTGTTATTTTTACTTGGAACAATACGTGAATATCCAGAATCTATATATGGATAAAACAAAGTGATTATTCGATACAAGAATACTTCAACAATTAGAATATTTTGTGGGAAAGAACAACTTATTCACACAGGTCTGAGCCATATACCAAATACACAAAGCATTTCAGGATCGACCAGAAATCTTATTCAACAAAGCAATAGATATGGTTACCAGTAATCAATTAGTAAAGATTACCAACACTCAATTTAATGAATTACAAACTCAAATAACACAAGTAATTCTTGAAAATGAAATTCAGAAAATACTTTAAGAAGAGGAATTAACAGAGTTAGATTTTAATGGAGCTCAATATTAAAAAGAGGGAATAATGTTATTCATAGAAATATAGGGAATATATATTAGCATAGTTATTAGCTAATCAGAAGTAGACATAGTAAAATATGAAATTCCAGGATTCCTCTCAGGAATTGCAGAATTCCAGGAATTACAAGATTCTCACAAGAAATCACAGAATTCCAGGATTCCAGGATTCCTCTTAAAGAAATTGCAGGATTTCAGGAATCCCAGGATTCCTGTGGTAAAGAATTGAAAAATTGAGGAATCTCAATTATGTATATATAGCAGTAGGATTAGAAGCTAAAAAAACAGACCTTCAAGTTTAGATTTCATCTAGACAATCTTCCAAACACAATAAATAACTATTTGGTATTTCAAACCTAAATTCCACTATCAATACTTCATGTTGATAGTAATTGATACTTAAACTCACTGGAATAATAACTCTTGATCATGGCTATTGATGGGATATTGACTTGCAAAATTGCCTTGGCTTATTTATAATTTTCTTTTATTTCTTTTCTTTATTTTATTTTGATTTTATTGTTGTGCATTAATTGGTTAAATAAAGTGCTAGATTACTGACATCAAGGATGGTTTGGTAAAAGACCTCTGTGAGAGGATAGGACACGTACAAAAGATACAGAATACTTACCAGAGGATTACTGACTATCATGCCGAAAAAAAAATTGACAGAATTGCAATTCTGGGAAGCTACAGATAAAACAACTATTGAATCTCTGTCTATTATACAAAGAACTCAAACCAAAACTTTCAGATACAAAATCTTCAGATTAATAACATCAACGTGAATAACTTTTAGCACCAAGTTACAGGTTTGTTATTTGATTCAACACTCCAAATAATCACTCGTAACACTGTAGAAAAGTATGTAAAAATCAAGGAAATCAAATAAATAAAATAACAACTTTCATTTTAATCATTCTCTTATCACTAATTTCTCTTTTCCTACCTTCAAGTATCTAAACATCTTGAGATAAAAGATTACTTGTTGGTTATTTCTTATCTTTTTCTTGATTTGTATAATTGTAGTATTTGAAGATTATTGAATAAAGCATAACTGAAAAATATATATTGAATTCTAAGAGTGCCAATGTGAGGCATAGAATTATATCAGGCATGATCATTTGTTGACAGTATGGACTATTCCTTTACTTTCAGATTCTCTGGTTATCTTTGAAAAGTATAGTGACTGAGATATTTTATAAGACTGATCTTGTACATTGAATTCATACTTATTTAATTTACTTTTTGAAGTTGAATTCTCTTTGATTTTTTTTATTACCCTACAATTCTGTTCTCCTTTGCTATTTATTAGCTTGTTATTCCAACCTGTAATACTACTAAAGACTTAGTAATTTTAAAAGTAGTCAAATAAACAGAACTTGTAAGCTTAATTAAAAAAACTGCTTCCAAAGACTCTTAAGAAATAAACTCCATATAAAAGAGTTTTACATTGTTCTTTAATATTAACTTTGCATCCAAAAAACCATATACTAATTGAAAAACAATTTTAATATAAGTCAATTTGATCTTAAAAGTAGTACCAAATACCAGAGTAGAAACAATTATAAAAATACAAAAAAAAGTTATTATTATTATTATAAAATAATAGTTTTAAGATTTTAAATTAACTAAAAAAACCAATTATATATTTAAAACATATTATGATAAGTTGTAATTTAATTGTGTTTTTAAATTATTTATTATATTTGTAATTTTATTTTTAAATAATAATTTAAATTATTTAATATTTATAAAAAATATTTAAAATACATAATTAAATTTGTTTAACTTAAAAATTATATAAATAATCATTTTTTTAGTTAATTTAGAACAAATATTTTAAAAATATAATTTTAATAATTGTAATTAATATTATATTTACATATTTTATTAGTTGTATTTTATGTAATTTTTATTTTAAATAATTTAAATTGTTTATATATACAAAAAACCAAAACCAAAACCATTTTTATTATGTGTATTAATTTTAGTTTTAAAAGTGAATAATTAATTCAAATATTTTTTACAATACAGCTAATCATGAATGGTAAGGTTGCAGGAATAAACTCATTTAAGTGGTCAGCATTGTTTATTCATTCCATAATTAGGGTTACCATAATATACATGGTCATAAAACTAAACTAATATATGAAACTGAGTAAAGCTTCCTAATAAGCCTTTCGCTCTACTTTCTGGTTCTTACAACGGGATTTTCCCCATTTGCCACAAAAAACCTAAGGCTCACCTCCGCTCAAGAAATTTTCAAAATGATGAACGCAAAGCGCCAAAAAGCAAAGATAAAGCCTCCAAAGAAGCCCGTAAGTAATCCTTGAATTACTTTGACGCGATTGCTCCTTGAAATCAACCCAAGCAATCTGGTTCCAAGCCAGAGGCCCTAGTAGAAGCCTTGTCGGGAAAATATTTGACTACTATTTGCTTTCAACCATTGCGAGTGGCGCAGCTGGTGTGAGTCCAAACCACTGGTGCAATAATTGATGTTCAAGTACCTCAAGATTAAGAAGAATTGTTTAAGGCTGGGAGAAAAAGATATCTCAATCAAGGCCACGCGTAACAACCTATTGATCCTAGGCTGGGAGAATAATCTCTTATGTGGTAATGATAAAACTATTCATCAACTTTATCTTTACCCTCTCCCTTAATAGAATGCCACGGAGAGCCAGTTTAATGATAATTGGGATAGATTGGCACAAGCAATTCGAGAAATTCACAAAAAAAATGCCTCGATCCTCAGTTTTGAAGAACTATACCGTAATGCTTATAATATGGTCCTTCATAAAAATGGCGACAAATTGTATAATGGGGTTAAGGAGGTCATTACTCAACATTTAGAAGAAGTTGCGCAAGCACAAATAGTACCAGCGTTTCCCGTGTCTGGTGCAAGCAGCTCTCATGGAGGTACTGCAAATGGTGCAAGTGGTGCAAGTTTCTTAAAAGTATTAAAGAGTGTCTGGGAGGATCATACTACATGCATGTTGATGATTAGAGACATTCTAATGTACATGGTAAGAAAACTATTGTATGTGAGACTTTATAATATCTGTATTAAGCTCAGTCCTCAATTCATTTTTTTTTCAAAGGACCGTGTATATGCCAAAACCGCTAGCGTTCCATTAGTATATGATTTGGGGTTAGATTTGTTCCGAGATACAATTGTTCGCTCCCCTAATTATTCTATTCAAGATCATCTTTTGAATGTTCTCTTGCAACAAATACATTTTGAGCGCGAAAACGAAATAATTGACCGATCAGCTGTCAAAGCTGCTATGGATATGTTGTTGGAGTTAACAGATTCACTCCAAACAGGGGATACTGTTTATGCAACCGATTTCGAAAATAAATTTTTAGAAACAAGTGCCGATTATTATAATTTGGAAGGACAAACTCTTGTTGAAAAGTGTGACGCTCCCGAGTATATGAAAAAGGTTTTAATCGTCCGTTTTTGTGAGTAACCGATTTTCATACAAAATTCTGAATGTTACTCCTCGTTCCAGGTTGAAAAGCGTTTGAACGAAGAAGAGCAACGGATACGTCACTATCTATCATCCACAACCGAACCCAAAATTCGGGGCATTGTTGAGGAACAATTGATTTCGAAACATCTTAAAACAGTGATTGAAGTATGAATTTTCAAAGAATGTCCCTCAAATTTAGATAATTATTGTTAAAAGTCGATATTTCTTTCAGATGGAAAATTCAGGGTTAATTCCTATGTTAAGTAATGAGAAAATGGATGGTTAGTTACGTTGAATGTTGATGAAAGCAGCAGTACAAAATTTTGCATACACTATAATTTTTCACGAATTGATACAGACCTTGCACGGATGTATAAACTATTTGGTCGAGTGCCACAAGGGCACGAGGAAATGAAGGGAGCTATTAGCGGACATATCCGCGATCTCGGTAAAGCTATCAATGAAACTGTCACGAGTGGATCAAGTTCTATCACGTCACCTTCAGCCGAAGGAAGTAGTAGTTCAGCAGGGGGCGACAAGTCAACTGGGACTGCGGTTGCAATAAGATGGGTTCAAGAGGTTTTAGATCTCAAAGATAAATTCGACAAAGTATTAAGCCAAGCACTAGTGAATGACAAGGCCTTTCAAACATCTTTCAACGAGGTGATTAAGTACAGCCTTGAAATTCAGATTATCCTGGATGAAACAAAATGAAATCTGATATTTTTGATTCATTAGGCTTTTGAAGATTTTATCAATAAAAATCCAAAATCTCCTGAATTTATATCCCTGTTTATTGATGAAAATTTGAAAAAAGGACTCAAAGGGGTATGTTTGGAATGAAAAAAATCTGCAAAATCTTTTTACTCCTTATGATTTTCTAAATTATATATCTTGTAGAAAACAGAAGAAGAAGTGGATAATGTTCTTGATAAAACTATTACATTGTTTCGTTTCATAAATGAAAAAGACGTTTTTGAAAGATATTACAAACAACATTTAGCAAAACGGTTACTTCTTCAACGTAGTGTGAGCGATGACGCCGAGAGGGGTATGATTGCGAAACTCAAGGTGAATATTTGATCAAATCTTATAATTATTTGTAATTTTCTCGATCTTCAATAAAATTCAAAGGCTCCCTTTAGATCGAGTGTGGGTATCAATTCACCACAAAACTAGAGGGAATGTTTAATGATATGCGAATTTCTACCGACACAATGGCCGATTTCAAAGACTTTTTAGATAAGCCAGATATGGAGGTATTTTCTTTCGAAATATTTTGTTATATTTGCAAATCAAGATACACTTTTAACGCTCCCTATTTAAATCAGCGGCCCAGAATGGATCTCAGTGTAACGGTTTTAACTTCAACTTTCTGGCCCATGAATTTGTCGGCAAGTCCACGATGTAACTTCCCTGCTGAAATTACCAAAGCGTGCGAGACCTTCCAAAAATTCTATTTAGGTCGCCATAGTGGTCGTAGACTAACATGGCAGTCTAATATGGTAGATGCTGTTAAAATACCTATTCTATCTACGTCGAAAAATATTTACATAATATAATTTGTAGGGAAGTGCCGACATACGTGCCAGTTTCAAGACTCGCAAGCATGACCTTAATGTTTCAACCTATCAAATGGTAGTTTTGCTAATGTTCAATGATTTACCGGAAGGACAAAGCCTTTCATATGACGTATGTATTGTTGTTTAATTTTTGTTTGTGGCAGGAGTCTATATTTTTGTCTCCTTTTAGAAATTATGTTAGGTTGGAAAAGCGTCCAATTCATATTCAATTACCGAATAACGCAGAAGGCAAGTCTATTACTCACAATATCCAAATATCTCACAGCAAATAAAGGGTGAAAGCGACATTCCCGAGGTAGACTTGAAACGAAATTTACAATCACTAGCTTGTGCAAAATATAAGATCCTCCTAAAAGAGCCGAAATCCAAAGAGATCAATGCTCAAGACAAGTTTTTTTTCCACAAGGATTTCTCAGCTCCTCTTCAGCGTATTAAAATTCAAACTGTAGCTAGTAAAGTAGAAACGGACGGAGAAAGGAAGGATACGCGTGAAAAAGTGGAAGAAGCTAGAAAGCATCAGACCGAGGCGGCAATCGTTAGGATTATGAAAGACAGAAAAACTATGGAACACAATCTGTTAATCGCAGAAGTAACGCGACAACTAAACCCAAGATTTGTACCCAATCCTGGGATGATTAAGAAGCGGATTGAAGCGTTAATTGATAGAGAATATCTAGAAAGGGCACCTGGGGACAGGTAAGAGTCATTGGGAGAATTTTTTTTTAACATGGTATTAATGGCTTCTTTTATTTTGGACAGGCGGGTATATAATTATTTGGCATAAATAGAGATGATATTCGAAGGACTTTTTCTCTAAATTTATTGAGCACGTTAGCAAGAGATGCAAATCTATGTTGTCCTTCAATGCTTGCCATTAGAAAGAACAACCAAATTCTCTATTCGAAGTAGCTTTTACTTTTAAATTTCTTTTTCTTTTGTTGGTTGCGTATGTATAGCCTTTTTGTAATATTCTGTTTTCGAAATATATTCGCGCAAGGATCTATTAAAAATATTAATCATTCTTGTCGTCGCGAATATTATTACTTTAAGTGCTGATTATGAGTACTTGTTCCAAGATGAATAATGGACCATATAAAGTATCAGGACTAAGATCATTTTCTAAGTAACGAGCATTTCACTACAGCTAACCGCTTAAGGCCACCAATTCGGCATGACCAGCTTTCGATTGTAAATAATGATATCGCGCATTCCCCCATCTATAAACGCTATATGCCAACAACATTGGAATCCCAAAATAAGGAAGCTGTTCTGCGATGCGTCGATAGGCATTAAATATCCCATATTTCAAAACACCAGCAAACGCACGTTGTTCGAATGGGGATAAAGAATATGTGACAATCCCACGTTGGACAGGTCCACCCAAATTCCCCCACCAACGGTGTGTTGGACCACCCATTTTTTATTTGATCAATAAATTCGGATGTAAATTTGCAAGCTGCGAGTATCAATAAGACGGTATTTTAATAGAGGAACAAATTTTTTGAATTGAAATTGTTCAGTCGATTTCAATTTCACCTCAATATTTTTCTACCAGCAGGGCTAACGAGTCTAAGCTTCTGAAAATTAAAATAGTTTGACTTTTTGCTCAAACATAGAAATAAGAAAATTTTGATATAAAGTACGTGACGTCATCATGAATGCAAGAAATTAATTGGTTTTAAAAATATTAAATCTCACATAAGACGCCACACTTTTGTCTTCTGCGGGTTAAAAAAGCATGGCCGACAAAAGCACTGATAATGAGGAGCTACCGAGCATTGAAAACACGGAAATTGTTACTAAATATACAACAGCTGCTGAGATATCAAACCGTATGTTTTCCATTTCTCAGCTTCCCTCTCGAATATAGTTCTATTTCTTTGTCAAAACTGCTTTTGGAGACCATCAGAGGCATATTTTATTTGTTGCCAAAACTTTATATCTTTAAAGTTTATAATAATAATTGCTCTCTCGCAATTTAATAGGAGTTCTTAAGAAAGTAGTTGGGGCTGCTTTAGATGGCACGAAAATCCTTGATCTTTGTAAATTAGGGGATAAGGAGATCGAAGATAGTGTCAAAGATCTTTATGTAAAGCTCAAGATCCCAAAAGGTAGGTTGAGATTTTTCATTTCTTACACTCTATTTTGTTCATTTAAATCTAATTGGATGCTGTTGAACTTGACTAGGAATTGCGTTTCCTACATGTATATGTGTTAACAACATCATTTGCCACTTTTCACCCCTGCCATCTGATCCCGAGGCGGCCTTAACCCTTAAGAATGGTGATCTAGTCAAAGTTCAATTGGGCGCACAGATTGATGGCTATGCAGCTATCACTGCCACCACTTTTGTTGTAGGTTCATCAAAAGATAATCCTGTTAGAGGTCGCCGAGCAGATGTGATAACCGCTGCGCATTTAGCCGCTGAGGCTGCTGTTAGATTGATCAGGCCTGGTTTGCAAAATATGGCTGTGACTGAAACGATCCAAAAAATTGCGAAATCCTTTGACGCTACCTCCGTAGAAGGTAGTCGAGAGACGAAATCTCTTATAGACCTTATATATTTAATATCCAAGCTGTATTCAATTAATTTATGATGTAGGAATGCTGTCTCACCAACAAGAGAGAAACGAAATCGAAGGTAAGAAACAAATAATTCTTAATCCAAACGAAACTCACAAACGCGAGTTTGAACGCGTCGAATTCGCCGAGAATGAAGTCTATGGTGTTGATATATTAATTTCGTCAGGAGAAGGCAAGGTTTGTAATGGCTGATTTTTCGGATTTTTTAAATACCAAACTAAGATCCTTTCTTTAATTTTATTCTTCTGTCTAATTTAGCCAAAGAACTCGAGTGTGCGAACAACCATTTACAAAAAAACTGATGTCACTTATTTGTTGAAGATGAAGACTTCACGTGAAGTCTTCAATGAGGTTCGGGAAAAATTTGGCTCTTTCCCATTCCCTTTACGTTCATTGGCGGATGAGAAAAAAGCAAGAATGGGTATAGTGGAATGTGCCTCGCATGGTTTGGTATCAGCATACGACGTATATCAAGAAAAAGAAGGTTCCTTTCAATTTTGTTTATTGAAATCTTTTAAAGATAATAAGTCTCGTGATTAACGTTATTTCAATGAAATTTATAGATGAATTTGTCGCTCAATTCTTTTTTACAGTTCTTTTGACCAAAAGTGGTTCCCTTAGGATCACTAACTCACTTTATGACTCAGAAGTGATAAAAAGTGATAAGAAATTGGAAAACGAAGAGATTCTGAAATTATTATCTACGAACATAAGGCCTAATAAGAAGAAAAACAAGAAGAAAAAGGCAGGAGAACAAAGTACGGAAGCTGTTGAGCCTGAAAAAGTGGACGCAACTGATGTTAAAGTTGAATAGAGAAGAATTTATTATTCTTTCAGGTGAGATCGAAAATCCATCTTCTATCGATTTGACATAATTGAACTTGATTGTGACTTATCTTAAGAAGTGATTGTGTAATTAGAGGCTGGATAATAGGTACCGGGATCCTTTGTGTTTTATTGGTTTTCTCATGCAGCGAAAAAGTTTACCGCTCGTAAAGCCAATCATTGTCAAAAGCAAAAATATATATTAGTAGTAAAAGGCAGCAAGTGAGATAATCTTATGGAAGATACCTTCTCGCATAAGATAAAAGTGGACCAATCACTTTAACCGGATTTCACAAGCTGCACCACATCTTCATCACACAATACATGATTCAATCCAACCTTTTGTGGTTGATGCTTAGCAGAACTACCCCAAACTAGTGCACTATATGAATATCATAAAATAATTAGCTTTATAGGTTTAAAAGAATATCAAGAAAACGGAGATATACCTACTATTTGAATTCTTTAACAATTCCTTTATGAATGCTGTTACAAAAATCTTCAATTGTTTGCATGTTTTCTCGCAATACTACTGGTGCACTGTAATCGGGGAGTTGTCCCTTTGGTTTTGTGTAGCTGCGAAGGATTAATAACACAACAACGAGTTAGTCACTCAGAGGGCATAGCAATGGGATAATTAAATCAGTGTAAAACTTACATTCTAACAAGATTGAGATATTCCCACATTTTTTCCAATAACTCATCAAAGTTCCATTCCTATACAGAAATGTCGAACATGTTTAGGCGAGTGTTTATTTTGGACAAATTTTTGAAACAAAAAATGTTTTACATGATGAGCAGAAATCGGTATCGCATGGGGGATCTTATAAATCATGTCCAATTCTTCAATACTAATTTGATCAATCTAAAAAAACTTGGTTAGAGTTGTTATTCAAAATTGAACGAAAGAATGTTTGTAACTCGCAATTATAAGAAATAGTGAAGTACCTTGTTTAAGACGTATATTGCGGGAATATATACACGTCCTTCAATAACATCAATCAATTCGTCGACTGTAGCGTCACATTTGAACATGAGATCTGCATTATGAATTTTGTATTCACCCAAGACAGCTTTGACTTGATCCAAATCCAAATAGGACAATGGTACAGTGTTTGTCATGTTAATACCACCCTTTTCCTTTTTTTTAAAGTAAATGCTTGGTGGTTTTTTATTAAGGCGAATACCAAAGCCCTCCAATTCCTTCTCAATGATTTTTTTATGTGTTAATGGTTTTAGTACATCAAGTACAAGATAAATCAGAGAGCAAGTACGGGCAACGGCGATGACTTGGCGACCACGCCCTTTTCCATCTTTAGCCCCAGCAATAATTCCAGGTAAATCGAGAATCTTAAAAGAAAAGAATTAAATCAGGAATTGAAAATCGACCATTAAGGTCCGAATCATATATAAACCTTTCTTACTTGAATTTTGGCACCCTTATATTGAAGTACACCGGGCACTGTCGTTAAGGTTGTAAACTCATATGAAGCAACTTCCGAAAAAGTACCGGTCAACTTTGACATTAAGGTAGACTTTCCCACTGATGGAAATCCTGAAAAGCCACAATTCATAATTGAAATTAATTTCACCCGGAGATTGAGCTAATGATTTGTATCGCAAATACAAACCGATAAACCCAATTCGAGCCACGCCCGTCTTGGCAACGTCGAAACCCACTATAGAGGAGAAAAAGTACTCATAAAAAAGTTGTAATTGACTGCTTTTTGTCATTTTTAAGTGAGTTTAAGATGAACTTTCGAATACATACCGCCACTACCACCTCCACTTCCACCAGAGGGTGTTATAAGTTCTCGACGCAGCTTTGCAAGTTTCGCCTTTAATGTACCCAAATGGTAAGAAGTAGCTTTATTCTTTTGTGTCCGAGCCATTTCGGCTTCAACTATTTAGGTTCAAAAGAGAACACAGCTTATATAACAGCACTGAGGTAGAGCTGAGAAGTGATTCTTTAAACACTTACTCTCGGCGATCTTTTCGATTATTGTTGACATGTTGAAAGAATCGAATTCCGAAGTTTGGGTTCAGTTCACAAAGTGTTGTAGGTAAATGGTCTGTGTTTTATATATGATCTATTATCAAACTGATGTTACTCTTATTGATAATATAATATAAATAGTAAATACGAGTAATCAAAATCAACTGAACAGGCACAGTTTTTAGCTTTTTGTACTGTAAGTGATAAGTAAAGGACACGAAAGTTTAAGTTTTTGACTTTGATCTACTCAATAACTGTTTACAATTTAAAAGTCCATCTTGTCGAAAACGAAAAAACCTGCGCTGCAGCAACCGAAATTTCCACTTCGATACAAATAGAACAGTTAAAGTTGACTGTTTATCAAACCTTTTATACAAAATGATGGAAGACACGACCCTTATGGCTTTGGTAAATACACTCGGCGCAATAGTATTTGCCTTGATTTTTGTATATCACTTTGTGGTTGTAAACTCTGAGAAGCAAAAAAAGAAAATCATATGAGCTTGGGTAAGATAAACGTTAATGAAACCAAGTTCTCGGGACCTAGCTGAAAGTTCAATGAGCTATTCGGTATTTAACAAGTGAGTCAATATATGTAGCCTTCCATCAAATTAGCCTGCTAAAATCAATTTCTTTTACATAAATAGAGAAAATATTTTTCAATTTTGAGTTCCGGTCTCAAATACCATATACAAAAAATGATTCGATTAAAATAGATCAATTTTCATAAACAACTCAGAAGATTTCTTTTATTGTTGAGGAGACTTTTTCCATATTAAAAGTAATAAAAAAATCACGGATACCTAGGTTTATCTTTTGCCGGGATAGGTCCTACATTACCTTCTCGATGAATGAGGGTCATGTCAGCTTGAGCATTTGGAAGCACAGTTAATTCAGAAATTACGACGTTATTTGGTCTAGCAGCAGCGAAAATTATACAATCCGCTGAACATACAAAAAATTAACAAAATGTCGGAAATTAGATATGAATTTTAAGATTGATCCCTTAGTCATCGAGAAATGAAAATACACACCAACATCTTTGGCGACAAGTGGATCATATCCCGCGTAAAATATATCGTCAAAATCCGGTTTTCCACCAGCTCTTAGGCTTGTAAAATCCGTTTTAACCGCGCCTACCGATTATAAATCGTATTCGGATTAAAGAAAAATTGATTTTAAATAATTTGGAAAGGTAAATTCTCCTCACCTGGACGAATTAATATTACGCGTATCTTGGTAGCCACAAGTTCCTTACGAATGGATCTAATTTTTGGGGGTGAGTAAGGGAGAATTAATGCTTCCCGAATTACATCAAGAACAGAGAAAGAAATAGAATTACAGTGTTATCCCTTCTAAGGCAAATTTTGACCCAGAATAAATTGCGTTTCCATATTGATGAGTTTGTTGCCCTGATGATTCCCTTTCAAAGATTTAGACCTTGGAAATAAAAAAGATATAAATTAATTAGTAAAGCAATCAACATACCTGAGATGCTACCAATATTAATTATGTCTCCTGAATTACGTGCTTTCATGCTGGGCAGAATAGCTTGTATCATATAAATCGCACCATTGATATTGGTCTCCAAAACAGCAATAACATTTTGGTGTTTACTCTCTTCCAAAGGGTCAAACCCAATCGCTATGCCAGCCTAGTAGTAGTGGTGGTAGTAGTTGTAGCGATTTTAAATCGATTTTCCAAAAATATTCTCAGTTCGAATTTTCACATTTAAAATTCTATGGACTGATACCCACATTATTCACTAGCACATCAACATCTTTGAAATTCTCTGGAAGGTTGGCGACCGCTTGATCAACTTCATCCTTATTTCGAATATCAACCACACTGTGATGAACCTGGACCGAAGGGTATTGTGAAATGATATTGTCGCGCAATTCGATGAGACATTTACCACGTCTTGCAAAAATAATGTAATTTTGTAGCAAGGAGACAATTTCAATAAACTTGGGATTTTAATTATGATTTTAATTATGATTTTAATTATGATTTTAATCATTAAAGGATATTAAATTTGACCCGTGTTTTGCAAACTCAAGCGCAGCTGCAGCCCCAATACCTGACGATGCACCTGTGCTGCTCAAAAAACCATAATGAAGATTAAACCTATATCAAATAGATTTTTATTAAGAATATTAAATACATTAAGACCACTCGTCCCGATAAATTAGAAGACATCTTGGTATTGACCTGTGACACTCGCTCAGTGCAATATTATATTTTTTTATATATGCCTATAGTATTGAGCTCGTGATCCGTTCTTTGAATTTGATTGGCTTTGGAAAAAAGATTTAGATCATTGATTAGATTCAGGAAATGAGTCCCAATAGCAAGCAATTATGAATACTAAATACACATTTACAGCCGAAAGACTAGACCAAGAGCGCGACCAAGCCATATATAAAGACCTGAACCACGAAATAGCCCAGCCCGACGGCAATTATACCAGTTATAACCAACCAAAAAAAACAATTATTGACAATTGCAGCAATTGTGAAAATTTTATATTAGAAATTAGGGATATTAGGGAGGTAATAAGCCCGTATAGAGCAATTAGAAAAGCAAGAGAGCAAGCGAACTAATAGTCCAAATAGCGCAAACACCGAAATAACATAATTAAAAATAAGTTATATAGAATGTGAATATGAACGACGAGGAAAAAAAAGAAGGATACGATCAAGAGAGCGAATTTTGCAGGCTGACGATATTTGATTGGTAAGAAGGTGATTAAACAATAAAATTGGAATTTTACCCGATTTTCCAAAGGAATGCGGAATTGGGCTCTGATTTCAGAAAGACATGTTATATGTAAAACTTGATATATTTGAAACTTATCAAATTGTAAATTCTAAATATATAATTTTATAAAATGATGAAGCTTAGTAAAAAAAGTAAATGACCCTGTTTGTGTTTTTTTTAACTCGAAATCATGTCGTTTATTATCACCTCCCCATAGACGCATCGACATGAAGTCTGATTATTTCCAAGTATCAATATACCAAGATACTGTAATTTGGTGGCACAGTATCACATTCAAATCTCCCTTTTACGTTGCCAATCTTCCCCAATAACATCAATCCAGCGCTTCCCTTTTAGCTCTCTTAAAATACCATCTTTGAGCTCTCTCGGTTTCCCAACACCATCATAACCAAAACTAGTATATACTTGTACAAAGGTTGCACCTGCACGTGCATATTCCAATGCATCTCGAGCGTCGTTGATCCCTCCGCATCCAACAAGAATCAACCTCCCTTGTGTGTGTTTATAAATTTCCCTTAATGCGTGAAGTGCAAGAGGTTTTAAAGGAGGCCCGGATAATCCTCCAGTTTCCGCAATCAATTCAGGATCTAAAATTATTAAAATTGAATCATGAATATTACATTTAACAGGAATTAGGCTGAATTACTCAAAAAGGAATACAAATTTAAAATATCTACCACTTTCTAAGGTATCGGGTCTTGAAATGGTTGTGTTAGAAACAATGATGCCATCGACGCGACTCTTTAAGGCGGCATATGCAATATCTCGCAAATCTTCATCGGAGAGATCTGGAGCAATTTTGACCAATAGGGGTGGTCGCGGTTTTTGAAGAGTATCACGTGCATTCATTACCTATGGTGTAGTTTTAATTAATCAACATGAAAGAAATAACTTGATCTAGAATTCAAACAGCTTATATTACAAAAGAGACCACACCTTACGCAATAAATCCTCCAAAACACCTCGACGCTGGAGACTTCTCAAACCGGGAGTATTTGGACTACTAACATTTATTACTAAAAAATCGGCAAAGTTTCCCAAGGTTTTGACGCCCGTCACATAATCTTCATGGGAATTGGGGGAGCTTGATTTATTTTTGCCGAGATTGATCCCTAATATTCGATCATGTCGAAGACTTCTATTTGTTCCCAAGACATCTGATAGAGAGGCAAATCCGTCGGTAGAGGCGGCTAATAAGGCAGCAGTTTCATTCGGATATAATTTAGCAGATCTGTGAAAATATCGACGAAGTCGTTCACGAAGACGTAGAGCAACTTGACGATGACCATCAGAGTTGAAACCATATCGATTGACCAAGGCTCTATCCGATTTCAGATGAAATACCCGAGGTTTTGGATTTCCGGGCTATTTTTAAATTATCGCGTGTTCCTTGTTGGTTATTAGATCTTTAACTATTCGCCAGTGATTTGAAGGTATATACCAAGATGAAAGAGCAATGCATTGAGCACTTGTTCAAGGAACTTTATTTCTCTCAAATACCTGGGGTTCAGGAGTAATACTACCAATCTCCACAATACCAAAACCCAAGTCAAACATGCTATCTATTGCTTCACCGTTTTTATCAAAACCTGCAGCAAGTCCCACTGGATTGGAGATTTTCTTGCCCCATACCTAAATGGGGCGATTAAAGTGAGATTTTTTTCAGTTGATAGACATAATTGAGGCGTCGATTGCATACTTCAACCGCCAAACGTTCGTCGTCAGGTAATCGATCACGAGGAGTCAACCCCCATTTGGCTGTCCAGATGGCTAGTTTATGTGCTTGCTCTACATCAATAGTAGCACGTAGTAGCGGGGTAATGACATATTTGTGAACGGCAGCGCGAGAGTCAAAATAATAGTCAATAAATAAGGTGGTAAAAAGGATTCCGGTTGTCCCAAGTAAAAAGTTGCGAAGCTTTGTGGTAATGGGTCGTGATTGTTGTGTCTTTGTAGAAAGGAGTCGAGTAGAGAGGCCTATGTGAGTTAAAAATAGATTGGGTGAACAAAGTTGTCTTTGAATTTGAGGTGTAGTCGAGAAGGTATAAGGTAAAGAGTGTATCCGTAGCTTTGAGGAATTTTTGAATAGCATCCTTTTTTGGCTAAAAGAAACAGGCAAAAGATATGAGTGATGGAAGTCGGGACAAATTTTCAATTAGAAATTGATCGGCAATCGTCAAAGATCTTTGAATTTGATATTTTGAAATTTGGTATGATATTATTTTAATTATTTAAAGAAAATGAATTTTCAATATTTTGGGACTTAAAAAATATTATGATTTATTAATATATATATATATACATATACATATATATGATAAATTAAATGATAAATTATTATTTTTAATGATAAATGTAATTTTGTTTATTGTGATATGGAATGGATCGTAGGTTATTTAAAAATTAATTAATTCGATTAGATTCAAAGAGTCTGGTTGTTGTTGTTTTTTTTTTTTAACATGAAATTTATATAAATTTTTAATTTCTTTTTATAATGTTAAATAAATTAAAATTTTAAACCGTCAAAATCTTTTTTGAATTCCCGTTATACGGAGAATTGGTTTTTATTAAAAAAGTTTAATGTATATGCAAATATTTAGTTAATTACAAATTTTTACAATAATAAATATTTCACAGCATCATGGATAATAATTTTTTTAAATGTTTTTCATAAGGTAAACCTTTTTTTATACATTTAAAAAAAAAAAAAAAGAATTCAACTTGGATAAGACAAGTTTTCGGAAATTCTTTTTGATTATCATATTTGACATTTAGATGATAATATAATAACATAATATGATAATACATGTATCAAAAAAAAAAATTAAAAATAATAATAATGATGATGATGATGATGATAATTATTTTCGACCACCTATTTTTTTTATCTCCATTATTAAAACCCATTTATAATTGGTTTTTCAAGTAAACAAAAAAAAATTCTGGTATTAATTTTATTTGGAAAGATTTCAGCAATATCTAGAGTAGCCTATTCTCGGTAAAGTCAAACCCGTTTCTCAAACTAAAATTGTTTGTGGGAAAATTGCACAAAAAGAATTAGTAAGACGGTTAGGACATGCAAGATGTTGGTCACTGATCATATTATCGTCATTATATTTTCAGAAAATACTTTGATCCGAAATTTCTGATTCAAAGGTTACGCAATTGATAAGATTCTTGACCCCCTGATTCTTTTGAACCAACTTTGTTTAAAGGCAAATGACCAGTAGATCATAGGAAACGTTGGAAAACTACCCGTGTTACTCGAAAAGCCCGACTTTTAATCACCGAAAAGGGAATTGATTTTTGGTTTTTCAAAGAAAATCTTGAACTCGAGCATTTCTTTTAGAAATTTGTCATTCTTTTTTTACCTTAAAAAAGTCAAGATCTTTTCTTGGCTGGCTGGCTGGCTGGCTGGGATTATCTCTTTTTAAAATTCATGCTGGTTAATGTGAAATAACAAAATTATGAGACAAATAAATGGGACACAACACGTCGGTCTCCCTCGTAATACAGTCTACAGAACACATTTCAAATACTGGTGTTTTTTTTAGTAATAATAATAATAATAATAATAATAATAATAATTAATAGAATGCCAAGAGGGTAAATTAGTATAAATGTTTAATAAATAAAAATAGAACGAGGAGTAATTCACTAGAACCGACCGACCAACCAACCAACCAACCAATCAATCAATCAACCCCGAGATTAACGGCTACTTAAAAAATCTGAAGGATCTTGGGAAAATTATTGGATGAGATATCGCGCGAGTTTTAAACATGAAGTAATTTCCAAAACTTTTTGAGGTTAACGCGGAAAATATGTTTCAAATAGGGAAAAGAGATTTAACACCACACTATACCAATTATTTAATATGCCATTGTGCTTTGATGGGTTGAAAGAGAAGGTGATGATGTTAATATTAATAATAATAGTAATAACATTATTATTAACATTATTATTATTATTATTATTATTATTATTATTATTATTATTATTATTATTATTATTGTTGTTGTTGTTATTGTTGTTGTTTACTATTAGCAATAGTTGGTGTTAAAAATAAAACGAGGTTCTACTAGAAATTATTAACAAAAAATAAAAAAAATATGGAAAACAATTAATCCATCATTCACATAACCTTTTTTTCGAACTTTGACCTCCGTAAATAATTAATTTCAGAATACAAAAAAAAATGTGGAGAAAAAACGTTTGTATGTATGTAACTCTTTTAATCTCTATAGACAGTTTAAAAAAAAAAAAAAATTTCTCGAGTATAAGAAATTGAATGGATGATAATTTTCCAAAAATATTTGGTTGATTCATAAATTTTATTAGCAATCCTGAATCGCTTAAAAAAAAATTTTCTTTAGTTGCCTTTACCAGGCTAAATTAATAAAAAATACTTTTTTTGTAATAATAGTGGCAGTGGTGGTGGTGTTTTGATTTTGATTTTGATTTTGGTAATAGTAATAATAAATTAAATAATTTTAAAAAAAAAAAATTCTTGATTTCACATTTCGGGCAGGCTGACGTCTTTTGAAATACTTTAAAAAGTTTTTATTATTATTACACTTTTTTGGTTTTTTTGTTAATTACGTATGCTTTATATTAACAAAGGCCGACGAACTGATCGATCGAACATCGATCATTTAGAATTATAGACCCTTTGGAAAAAAAATTTTTTTATCCCTTTTCATGAATTTGCTAATCTTTTGGCCTTTAACAAATCCCTATTACATGATCCCAACATTTCGATCAATGCATTTTGTTAGAAAATATGCATATCATCATTCCAGTGTTCTTATTTAAGAGAATCAAAGTAAATGTATTCAAAAAAAAAAAAAAACTCCTCTT
>JAAOMT010000435.1:30356-65039 GCA_016748015.1 Geosiphon pyriformis | reverse complement strand
AAAAAAAAAAAAAAAACCCCCCCCCCCCCCCCCCCCCCCCCCCACCCCCCAAATCATTTAATATATCAATCATAAAAAGTCAACAGTATCCCATTAAATACCAAAATACCTTTTTTTGAAGATTCTTTTCCATTAATCGAAGTCAAAGTAAACAGTAAACCTACTTACTGCACATGCATACATCATATTACATACCTCAAGTTTAAGATTTTTTTTTGCGCCTCGCCAAATTTGTGTGTCGACCCCGAGTTGTCATTTCCCTTTTCATTGTTGGTTTAACACATAGTCCCCTGTTATGTATCGGTTATCCATCAAAGAAAACCTTTTTTAAATTGGGAACACTGATATAAAAAAAAAAAACTGTAAAAGAATTAAAAGTTTTATTTATTTTTTTTATTTTGAAACAATAACAATAACTATTATATATTTTTCGTTTACTAAATACAATAAAGTTTCAGAAATTCCCATCTTTACAGTTTCAAGTTTTTTGTTTGCTATCACTATCATAATTATAAATACCCAAGCTCGATCCTACCTTCCTTTCCGATATTCTGAAAGTAAGAAAAAAAAAAAGAAAATTACTTCAGTCTTCATCCCATTAGTTAACATTTTTTCTCGCGAGATAATCCTTTCCCATTATCATTATCATTATTATTAATATTATTATTTTGTTGTTGTTTCAATTAAATTCTAATAGAAAAATAAAGAAAGAAACCCATTTGGCCTTACTTGAAAACCGCTCCTGTCCACACAGACAGATACACACACAGACACATACACACACACACATATATATATACACACAGACCCACACGCTCCCGCACATCCTCACATATATATTCCTTCCCTCTCTTTTCTTTTTCTAGAGCATAATTTGTAAAAGAACTTACTCTTCCTCTTCATGAAAATGGGTCGCCCTATTGTTTTTCTTGCTTTATTATTCACTTTATTGGCGTTAGTTAGTGCAGGTAAAGTAATAAATGAAATTATATTTTGCAACAGGTTTTTACATACGTTAGAAAGTTTCGGTTTTTGGTTTGAACGAAATGTCTGAGAAAAGTGTGTTGTCATATGTTTGCTTCGGTTCTTTTGGTTTCTTCCTCAAGTAATATCCAAAAATATTGAGTCTCTGCGAAGGAAGAAATTATTTAAATTTCCTTTTTTCACCAAAATACTGATAACTCTCAAGACGTTTCCCTGTACCACCACATAAGATACCTTAACAAGTATATTCTAACCTCTAACATTTTATTGACTTTTTTTTTAGAATTGAGTATCAATACACCATTTAATCAACCAAAAGGAAGTAAAGTAGCAATTACGTGGACATGGGATGGTCCAGATGATGCCAAAGGATCTCTCCTTCTCCGTAACAAGAATACAGGGAATAGCCAAATACTCTTGTCAGATGTTCTCCTCAACCAAAGATCATATCAATGGAACGTGGATGCCGATCCAGGAACTTACAATTTAATTTTACAGGGTACTAGTCAAAATGTCTACTCTGGTGATTTCCAAATCACTGCCGGTTCAAATTCCTCCAACAATAATGATAATAATAACAATAATAGCAGCAGCAGCAGCAGCGGTTCTAAATCCAACGGACCTTCGACTAGCACTGGTAAAGGTAGCACTACTTCTAACACCTCTTCTAGTTCTGGTTCCTCATCTTCTTCTCCCACCTCTTCCTCAGCTGGTTCTTCAAAATCTTCATCCACAACCACCACTTCCACATCTCCAAGGTAAGGATTCGGAAGAGATTTTGAAATTGAAATTGAAATTGAGATAGAGATATATCTTTAAATGATCCCCTAACAATTCCTCACTTATCATTTCAGAGCAACTGGCGGTAACATCAACACTAACTCAAACAACGCTGCAAGTTCCATGCCTATTATTTATAATCTATTCGCTCCTCTAATCTTAATTGCCCTTACCGTTCTCTACATAGTATAAATAATTTAAAAATACCAGCAAAAATTTTTTCTCCAAAATCATTTTTGAACACTTTACTTCGTATGTTACCAATTTTCTTTAAAAAAATGCTGCCCCCCCTACTGTTGTCACAGTTTGAAATAATTTTAGAAATAATGGATTGATTATCTTTGTATCCTTTGTCTACAAACCCTTTCTTCATGTTTATGATAAATCTTATTGTATTGACAAAGTTGATTAATAGTTGTAGTTGATTACAAAAATAGTCGTAGTCGTGTGAAAGTTTTTATAATTTATATGAGATTCTTTTTTAATAATGGTTTTTTTTTTGAATTCTCATTTTTTTTCTTGTCATTAATTTTGCAGAAAGATGTTGAAAATTTTTGGATATTGACTCATCTATTAAATTATTGATCTTTATCTGTAAATTTTTGCCCAAAATTTTTCCTCAACATCAATTTCTAAAGATTCTGTACAGTCTTGAAGCCTATCTTTTCCTGCTAACTGAATCTATTGACCTAATTATTAAAAGAGGAAGATAATTAGAATAACTTTATTGATTTATAGATTTGATTAATACATAAAACGATCTGGTACAATTTTTTACTCATTCAAAGTTATTTAAGGGACTGAAGAAAAAACCTAAAAAAAACCTAAAAATTTAACTATTACTTTTTTTTTTCAGCCAATCAAGAAAATCCACGATTCCCCGTTCTTAATGTGACTCTCAATCTAAGTAACTTGTATCGCGGAAAAACATAACAAGAATTAAGCCACAAACACTAACAACAATATTATTTAAAGCCTTATTCATTGCCAGATAGGGAAAGATATGATATTGAAATAACTAATCAATAATCAGTCAGTCAATTAGTTAGTTAATTAGTTAGTTAATTAGTTAGTTAATTAGTTAGTTGGTTGTGATTAGTTGGTTAGTTCACGGTACGAGATTTAAATTGTATCATCAATTGGAAATTACTTTTTTTCATTTTTTTTTTTAAAGTTTTACATAAAATTTGAATACTTGACTATTTACACCTAACTTAATTGCCCAACAATTAATAATATCAACAAAATCCAATTTAAAATTATTTCTTGAACTCTTTATTTTATTTTATGTTATTTTATTTTATTGATGTAAATAAAAATTAATTATTTAAAATCTAATAAACTTAAAAATTAATTTTTTATCAACTGTATTAATAAAATAAAATTGAATAAACATGATTTTGGGTTTGGTTAATTAAACAAAAACTTTTGCATTGTAAAAAACTAAAATTTTTAAAATTTATTATTTAAATTAAAAATATTATAAAAATATTATTATTATTATTCAATATTTTACTAAAAAAATATTGAATTACTTTTTTGGTTTTCTAATCTTATTAATTTTATGTTTACAACCAATGCAAAAAAAAAACAACAGTATTTTTGCTATTTATAACTAAAAAAAAAACAACAAATAAAAAGTTTTAATAATAATAATAATAATAATAATTTAAAAGTATTTTTAAATAATACAAAATTAAAGCAGTTTTTAATTATTGTCAACTCATTTTTTTTTGCTTTTAACTGAAAAAATTTTTCGTTCAAAATTTTTTAAACCAAAAATAATCTTAATATTATATTTACATTTAATAAAAGTTTTAACAATAAATTTGTATTAAATTTTTGTAATAATAATAATAATTATTATTATTATTATTATTATTATTATTATTATTATTATTATTATTTTTATTTTTATTATTTTTATTATTTTTAAATAACAACAGTAAATTTTTTGAAATTTTAAAAAATAATTTTTTCAATTTCGGTTTTTTGTTTTAATTATATTGTTATTTAATAAATTTTTAAATTTATTAAAACTTAAAATACAATAATTATTATTAAGCAAAAAATAAAATACTTATTTTAATATTATTTATTTATTTATTTATTTATTTAATGAGTAAAACTCAATAACTATCTATTATAATACAATAATAAATATTTTAAAATAAACATAACTTATATAATAATTACATGTAATTAATTATTTAAGTTAATCAAAATTATATTATATGCTTATAAAAACAGAAACACTAGTATTAATATTCGAAAAAAAGTATAACTTATTTTAAAACCAAAAACAAATAAAAAACTTTCTTAAATACTTAATAATTAGATAATACTTCTAAATAAAAACATACAAATTTATTTATATTAACAAAAAACCAATATTATTAAACAACAAATTATATGATTTCAAATTTAATCTATGTTTAATATATGGCAATTATATATGTTTATAATATTATCAAAAATTATTAATATTAGCTTTTAAAAATAAAATTCTTATAAAAAATTATATATAGTTAATTATTATTAGTATAATTATACAAAAACTAAAATATCATAAATAAATTAATAAAAATTTTAGATTAAAAATTTAGATTAAAATTTTTATAACTTAAAATAATTAAATAATTCTATTTAAAAAGTATTATTAATTATTATATATATAAAAATATAATTATAGAACTTTATTTTATTATAATTTATATATTTAATACTTAAATATAAAGTTTTTTTAAACAATAATTAGTGGTTTTTTGTGTATAATTTTTATAATAAATGTGCATAAATCAATAAAAATTTGGTTAATATGCTTAATTAATATGTATAAATCAAAATATTATATTATAAATATAAGTTTTTAATTAATATTTTTAATAATTAACATATTAATAAATCTGGTTTTTGAATTAATCTTTTAAAATATGTGATTAATTTATAAATATAATAAACAAATCTTCTAGTATTATTTAAAATTATTAAATTATTAAAAGCAATTAAGTATTTTTTAAAAACAATATATAACAAAAAAAATAGAAAATTAATATTTTTATTAATTATAATATTAACTATTTTATTATTAATTATATTAAATAATTTTTGATCTTATTTTAATTTTCAAAAAAAAAATTTTCTTAATAATTAGAATGATATAATAATGTTTTAACCAATATTTGTTTCGAAAATCAGATATAAAATTGTTTAATTTAGATTTACACATTATTACTTATAAAATAATATAAAAAAAATAAGTAATAATTAATATATAGCATAAATAATTAATTAAATATTAGAAATTAACAAATAATATAATATCAGGTATTTTAAAAATTTTCAAATTCGTAATTTTTACTAGATAATAATAATTAACTGGTTTTGTTTTTAATATTACTAAATGGAAATTTAATTATTAATTAATATAAAATTACTCTTATAATTTTTATTATTAATTAATATATAAGATTATTATTATTTTTATTATTATTATTTAGTCAAATTATTAAACATTATTATTTAATTAATAATTTAATTTGTATAATACACAAATGTTATTAAACATAATAATTAGATTATGTAATATTTTAAATTATATAATATTCAAAAATTTATCAAAATATTTAAAAGTTTAATAATTTATTTAATAATTTATTAAAATAATTTGTAATTTGTTAAAATATACATTTAGTTTTCTAAAAGTTTATAAAAATATTAGCAAAAATAAATAAATTGTATTATAACCAAATATATATAAAAAAATATATTAAATAAAAAATTAATTAATTAATTACTATAAATTAATAAAATAAAGTTATATTTTAAAAACCAAACTTCTTTTATAATTAATGATTTTAAATTTACTAATTTAACTATTATGTCAAATTAATTAATTATTATTTACAATAATAATTTAGTTGTTTTAAATTTAAATAAAAAATATCTTTTTTTTAATAAAATTATTTTTGGTTTTTTTTATATTATTAAAAAGTCTAAAATTAAGATTTTTGTAAAAAAAATAATTTTTATAGCAAAATAAGTACATATTTTTAAAAAAATTTACTATTAAAAATTGCTATAAAAAAATAAACTTTTAAAACAAAATAACTATATAAATTTATTAATATAAAATTATTTATTTTATTATAAGTTTAATATTATATAGTTTTAAGTATAAAAAATACTTTTAAAATAAATAACCTATTAAAAATTTAATAGTTTTTATTAACAATAGTATTTATAATAAATTTAATATTAACAATATTAAAAAAAATAATTAAAATTTTCAATAAACCTAATAATAATAATAATTTAATTGCAATTATATAGAAAATAACAGTATTCAATAAATTTGTTTTGGTAAATTTAATGTAATTTAATTTGATTAACTTAAATAACTGGTTATATATAAAAAAATATAAGTTATAACTATTTATAAAATAAAATAATTTTGAAATTATAATTAATAATTAAATCATATTTATTACAACAAAAAAATAATTATTTTCAATAATAAAAATTTTAAATATATTAAATTATATTTTAAAAATTCATAATTAATTTAAATTCTGATTTAATTATTAATTTGTACAAATTTAAATGTTTTTATAAAATATCAAAACTTAATAATAAAATATTTAATATTTAAAATTTTTATAATAATTATTATCTTAAATTTAATAATTTAAATAAAAGCTAATATGTTTAAAGTTAGTAATTAAACATGTGCAAATTATTTGTTTTTAGCAAAAAAAAAGATTTATAAATTGTATTTATTTTAAATATTGAAACTATTATTTTGTTAAATGTTATAAAATACTTTTTTTATACAACTTTTTTGTAAAATTATTTTATATTTAATACTTTTTTTTTACTAAAATACTTGTTAATTTTTTAAAAATCAATGTAAATTTAAATAAACTTATTATTTTAATAAAATTTTGCAAATTCTAATTTAATTATATAAAATATAAATTTTAGCTTAAACTACTTAAAATTGCTACTGTTATAAATTTTAGAAATTTGTATAATTTAATTACAATATTTATTATACTTGTAAATTAAAAATTAAAAAAAAAAACTACTATTTCTTCAAAATTTAAATATATTATTAAATTTGTGTTTATATCTGATTTTTTTTTGTTAATGGTGTAGTTCAACTAATAATTATTTCCATGTAAACTTATGTTCATACATTAAATATGGATCACGCAATAACTATGTGACCAGCCACTTATGCCAATTAAAATTACCTTTTTTGATAACTTTGACGTTAAATTTCATTCGACAAAAAATTATTCATCTCTCGAGCATATTTTTTAATTCATATTTTTAAAGCAAAAATCCAAAATGTAAAACAGCAAAAGAAAAGCTTGCATGAAACCCAGGGACAAAAATTCGAAAATGAAACATTTAATCAAACTCAAAGCAAGGGAAGATTAAGCCGATCACGTTAAAGGTTGCTTACACACTATTATGTCATTCAGTTGTGAAACCAAAACAATCAAATTAAGGTAAATACTCGAGGTAGAAGCATGTTTTCGATCATCGCTGAGCCAGCTCCTAATTAACCATGCAAAAGGGTCAATTGCAATCTATATAAATATTTTCTATTTTAAATTGAGATGTTATTATCGCCTTCTTAGGTTAATAACGGGATGGTACTTTTTAGGCTATTCATTGTACTTAATACATTTAAATTAAACTAGGACCTAGTTACCTGCCACACCCGAATTTGATTATCTAATAAATCGGGAAGGATGACGGAGAAAAAGAAAACAAGAATTAATAACCGAGATTTTGATAGAATACTTAGTATTAAAATAAACAGACCGGTATATCCAGCAAACAAAGTAGTTCCATCGGGAGACCAAGCAAGGGAGATACATTGATGTTGATCCTTTTTATTTTCTCTTTCATTTTCAAAAGCTGCTTTCAAATCATCGACGACTATCTTCGTCTCAAGATCCCAAATTCTGATATAAGAAGAGGTAGCAGCACATAGCCAATAACGATTCGGACTAAACACTAATGCGTTGATGATATCACCAGCCTCTAAAGAATACAAATGTTTCCCTTCGTTTAAATCCCATAACATAGTAATGCTGTCCTTGCCACCAGATGCACATAAAGAGCCATCAGGAGAAATAGTGACGGTGTTGATGTAGCCTGTATGTCCAATGTGATTGGTTCGAAGCTTGCATTTTGTTAGCTCCCAAACCTAAAATAAGAAAGAATTTTATATTAATTGTAAGTGAAAATTTGTAAGTTCAAAACTTGGAACACTATGAAAAATATGGGTCAGAATCTATATGGATTTCTCGTCTCACGGGAAGTATTAATGCTTCCTCTGAAGTAGCAAATATTATAAAATAAACATCATTCCATCTGATCGGTAAGGCTTCCTGTTTAGCCAGAATTTATCCGTATTTACCTATATTATTGAAAGTCTAGTTTAATATTCATATTGATTGGATTTGATCTCAATGAAATCTAATATATGCTAGTTGATTATCGAGTCTCTAGAATAAATTAAATAATTGAAAATTGAAATCCACAATTAAGTTTACCTTGACATATTTATCCCAACCGCATGAAACTATGACAGGATTAGATGGATTCGGGGAAAATCTTACACAAGAGACCCATTCAGAATGACCATCTTCCTGAATATTGAATTTGCACTCGCCCAAAGTATTCCACAATTTGATTGTTTTGTCCCGTGACCCGGACACTATTTGTCTGTTATCCGGAGAGAATGAAACAGAAAGCACATCTTTTTCATGACCAACAAACTGTCGAGTGGTTGTTCCAGTATTCAAGTCCCACAACCGAAGAGTCTTATCCCATGAAGCGGACAAGGCAAATTGACCATCAGATGAGATAACCACATCTTGAACAAAGTGGTTGTGACCGGTGAGTGCTTTACGTGGGACACCATAATTGGTCTCATCACGGATAAGATGCCACACAATGATTGTCTTGTCTAAATTATCCATTTATTGATAAAAAAAACAATACAATCAATTTTTAGGGGATGATAAGACTATATCCAAGCGTAACTAATGTGAAAATTTCGCATACCACGAGAGGCTGATAATATCATATCTGGGTTCTCGGAGGTGGTGGCTAGTGAGAGAAAAGAGGAACCAAGTCAAAAGTAAGTAAGCAATGTCAAACAATTACCAATAGAGTCAGTAAATAATTTCTCAGTACATCAAACCAAATTTTACCTACCAATTGCAGTCACCCAACCGGAATGACCTAGTCGAAGAAAAAGATTTAAAATGCTACTCAGGAAAGCAAAGACATTCTTTAACACAACGGAAAATGAATACCTTGCAAAGCCCCACGAAGCGAGAGAGTCTCGGCCATTATTTCAGGGAAAAAACTTGAAGATTTTAACTAGGAAAGATATCTTCGGTTTGAAAAAAAATAACCGACTGCTGAGATGAAAGCAGCAAAAAAATTTCCGTAATCGGTTGACGATCAAGATTACAGCAAAAATTAAAAGTGATTTAAGATGAAACGCAACATATATTGTATGATACTTCTCTCAAGGTAAAAAGGAAAATTTGCTATTTGTGCGGTGATTTCTCTTGCAATTTCAAAAAAAAAGGTAAACTCTTTAAGTCAAAAGCCGCATTGAAGGATAAAATTGCTGAAAAGACCAGAAATTAATAACTTGAATAATCTTTTTTTTCTTCAGGAAAGAAAATAAAAGTTAAAAAATCTAATACTCAAAACAAAAAATGTAACAATGATTTTTTGCTTCTAATTATTAAACTAAACTTATTTGAACTTAATGCATTAAATCTAATAGATTTAAAAAGGGTATTTTATTATGCTTATCTAATTGAAAAAATATAGTTTTATGTATTTAAAAAAAGCTATAATTACATAAAATATAACTATGCATAATAAAACATACAAAAAATAATTGATTTTTTATTTAAATTAAGATTGCAACCTAAATAATTACATTAAATAATAAGTTTGGACCTCACTCGTTAAACGTAATAAAAAAAATTAAATAATAATAATATATTTTTATTTTGTTTGATTTTATTGTAATTTCTTCATTTTAGTGTTTAAAATACTTGATTAATTTGTTGAATTAATTTATTTACAGTTAAATTATTAGTATATTATATTTAAAAATTATTTACAAAATACCAATTTAATTTTAACAAAACATAAAAATTATTAATATAATTTAAATTAATTAATTTAAATAAAAACTTAATTTACACATAAATCTTTTATAAAATAAAATAAAATTTTATTCTAAAAAAAATTGTTTAATATAATTATTAAAAATATATTTTTTTCTATAATTTTAATTAAATTAATAATTTTAAGCATTTTAACTTTAATTTTTTTAAATATGTTAATTAAATAATTATAAATATAGTTAAACCTAATATTTAATTTTATTTAATTTTATTTTATTTTAACAAAATATGGTCTTTATTATTTATTTTAATTATATAAGTTTATTATAAATTTAAATTATGTATTTTTAGTCATTTTAATTTTTTATGCTTATACAAATATAATTTAATTACAATTTATTAAGATAAAATATATATATACTTAAATAAATAGAATTACATATTGTTTATATATAATTATAATTAAATATTTTTAATTTTAATTATTAAAAACAATATTATTTTATATTTAATTCTTTTTTTTAAGCTATTTTTTAATATATCTTAATTTAAAAAACCAAAAACAACAAATATTACTACTAAAATTATAACCAAAAAAAAGTTAAAAAAGAGTTTACTTTAGTGAAAAAAGAAATAGTATTAAACATAAATTTAATAAAAAAATCAAAAATTTTAGTATTAATATTTTATTTTTAAAAAAATCAGTTAATATAATTAAAATAATTAAACTTAATAATAATATACTTTTAAAAAAATTATTATATTTATGTTTATATTTAAATTAAATTTAAATAAAATAAAGTTATTAGTTATAAAAAATATTATTATTATAAATATTTATATAATTAAAAGATAATTATTAAGAAAATTTTTATTAATAGTTTTATAATAGCTGTAAAATTTATTTTTTCTAAGTTTAATTAAATAATATTAATTAAAATACAACTTATTAAATTATAAAAAAATTATAATTAAATTTTTTAATTTAAATATTGTAAAATAAGTAAATTTTAAATAATTTGTCTTTATAAAAAAAATTTTATACATATTATAAAAATTAATATTAACAAAAATCTTGAAAAAAAAATTATTATGTTTTTTTTACATTATTTTTTTTATTTTTTTATTTCAAGTTTAACAAGTGCAGTCTAACTATTACCTAAATACATAAAATCAAAAAAATTTCAAATTAAATATGGCTCATGTCTTTTCTATACATGACTGAATACTCGGCCCAGTCAAGACAGCATTATACACATGTAGGATCTATTAAAAGTATACTATTCAAGAAACCAAAGTCCAGTTTAGTGAGGCGAAAACACAAACCAAAACACAAATAAACACCCAATCTGAAACCGAAGCTGTGGATAACACTAGCATCCCACAAACCTAACAGACTATTAATTGATGGCACAGCAGATCCATTATGTGGCAAAAGACCATGCTTCTCATAAAAGGCTCTCAATTTAGCAGCAGGCAACCAAATATCAGATCTGTGACTCTCAGTAAGATTACGGACCAACTTGACTATTAAGTCACCACCAGAAGCCGAACCAAAACATAGGACAGCATCTGACATCCAGCTTTTTAGTACAAATCCCTTGGCCAACAACATATATAGGCTGTTAAAAGACTCAACTTCCTTTAAGGATTGCATTACCCTATTTTTTTCAGCAAATACACCAGCCGTCTTACACCACTTCACACCAATATTTGACAGTATATTTAGTCTGGCAATGTTGTTATGCTTACACAAAAATGGGTGATCAGAGACTTCAACCACACCACACCTAATGCACACTATGCTAAAATATTTAGAATCATACAATTTTTTCTTTATGGCAACCAGCAGACGACAATGCAGAGATTTTATAAGGTAAGATCACAGAGAAGCAGAAGATGAACTGGTATAATCAGAGCAAATCCCACCATTAGGGTGCTAAACACTGAAAGATTTGGAAGAGTCTACATTGCCAGAAAAACTAATATCAGCAATGTCAGCACCAAATTTGGACTCCCAACTGACAAAATTGATGACATTGAACAAATTCCTAACAAAATAATACATGTTCTCAGAAACAGATCTGTTTTCAACACTAAAGAAGTGACATAGTACACTCAGGACCAATACAGACTTGGACAAAGTCACCGTATTTGCAAAAAAATTCACATGCTTGTTCTCGATTATACCTGAATGCCCTTTGACTTTTCTTCATGTGATTGATAAATTCTTATTTAAAATAGCTTGATAAATATGCTCTTTCTCAATTCAGTATTTGCATCAAAAATCAGGACCAACACCACCCACTTCAAACTTGTATATATCCAGTGAAGCCTAACTGTTCATAAACAAAGTGACTGTACTAGAGTTGAGAACACATTCCAATACTAAAGTAATGACTTGTAGCTTAACTAGTATAGAGAACAATAAACCAAAAACTTTCACATCAATGTTTGCATTGGCTTTTGGGAAATAAGTTGCAGCACTACCACAGGCGTTAATAGACCCCAAACTCTTAACAAAGCCATCCATGTACACATTAATGGAGCCACGCTCGGCAACAAGCAACCATTCAGAAACAAAACCAGTATTATAAACAACATCAGCAGAAGCAGGATGAAATGCTGTAGCCATGTCATTGCTCAAACCACTACACTTGATGAAATCAGAAATGGAAACAAACCAGATAGGAATAAAACCTCTAGAATCAAGCCTTTTTCATCTGCGAAAAGTGTTCCAAGTGAAACATTTGTCATGACAATCTAACAGTTGGTTGGCGAAAACAAGGCCATATTTTCTCGCATCCAAATAACCATCCACATCTAATATGTCCAGGATTGGCACACCAGACCCAATTCTGAAAACATTTGGAAGGGCACCACTCAAGGAAGTATTGCACAAAGTGAGAGTGTGCATCACACCAGCCAAAAAACAATTCAAAGAAGTAATAGATAGTGTGATTGGAAAACAGAAAGGGTGCCAAGGCATTCAGCTGGCCACCTATAAGTCCATTGTCCTGTGATCAAAAAACCTGCTGAGAATTCCATCCACATTGCTAAAGTTGACCAGGTTGACCATCAAACTTTCAGTGAACACCTGTTCAAAAAGCTTCAGACCATACATCTCTGGATACTGTAGTGTCACACTAAGAAAGTTTTTAGACAAGTTTGTCTTTAGCTTAAGTTTTCTTCTTAGCAACTTGTCCCATTTTTCACAAACACTCTTAGATACAAAGCTAAATTGAAGTCTGTAGCAAATAATAGGCTGCAGGACAGCAAAAACTAAATACAAAAATTGTTTTTCAGTAATGGCTTTTCTCAGAACCACATTTGAAAAAAACCTGACATCAGCATAGGCCTTGGCTAGACTCAGCTTAGACAGGTCCTCAGTCGACAAAAAAATTCCCAGATAATGATAAAATTCATTCTTATTAGCCACTGAAATTTTAAATTCACTAATAAATAGATCAGCTTTCTGGACACCTTGGTTAATAGGAATAGCAACAGTCTTTTCAATATTTATAAAGATGTTATTAATAGAAAAAAACTCACTAGCTATGTTCAAAATGTTCTATGTTGTTTTCAAGCAATTTCCAATCCAAATTGTGTCATTAACAAAGGCATCTGCAGTGAAAAATGAAATACTGCCACTATTCATATCAGGTCTACCAGACTTAGTGTAGAAATTTGAGCACATTCTGTAGCCATACAACTGTTCATGTTTTTTGATTTCACAGAGTAATGGGTCATAAAAAATTTGCCACAAAAGTAGTAAGAACACCTTCCCTTGATCTAAATCATCATGTACAATATAACCATCAAACAGACCAAAATCTGTCATAACCTGATTGAACCTTCTATTGTGTATACTACCAAAGAAGCTTATGAAGCAGAAACACATTTTGATCCTAACTAAACTATTGCACAAATGGGTCCAATCAACAGAATTATAAGCCTTGTGCATATCTTGAAGAACCAACCACAACTCTCTATCCTTCTCCAAAGCATCTTCAACAATTAAGCCAACAGCAAAAATAGAGGATTGTGTGGAAGTGCTCTTCAACACCAAAAAGTTATTACCATGCAAAACGTCACACCTGCTGCAAACCAAAGAAATTCTGTCTAACAGAATTTTAGACAAGATCTTTTGAGCGGTTTTAACCAATGCTATTGGCCTAGTGTTGGTAAGAGTACCCTCCCAATCATATGGTTTAGGAATTATGGAGACCCAAGATTTTCTCCACTGTGTGAGAACACAACCAGATTTCAAACACCTATTAAGAATACTTAGAAAACCATTGAGAATTAAAGATTCACTGTGCTTCCAAAGTTCATTGGGAATTTTAGAAAGCCCAACAGCCTTGTTATCAGGCAATTCTTTGACAACCACTAAAAGTTTGTCTAGACTGATATCACACATAATCTCTGAGAATGCATTATTAGCAACATAATCTAAAGAAGTGTATTAATCAAACCACCAAGCTAGAAGAACACCAGAGACCAAATGCTTTCTTATCTAGTCTTTCATTATAGTATTGACTGAAGACTTGACAGCCTGAGGCTCCAAAATAAGCTTACCTTCAACAATCAAATGATCGAAAACTACTTTCCTGAAGGGCCGATCTAAAATGCTTTTTATCATCCTTTCTTTATCCAAGCAGAAATTTTCCATATGCTTTGCCATAGCCACTCTGATGGTATTATTTCTGACAACCTTTAATTCATGATATTTGGACCTACGATATCCTTTCTTGACAACTGAAATGTAATATACAATGTCCATGATCTTAGCATCTTCATTAATCATAGTACAAATCTTGGACACCTCATTATTGTCCAACTTTGCCCAAGTGTCAACTAAACAGTTAGTCTCCAAACCCAGACCAGTCTTCATATTATTGACAATCTTGGACATAAGTAACTCCAACTCATGAAACTTTGAGGTAGTTTTGTTCCTTGCACTATCAAATTTGCTATACCAAATCCTAAAAAAGATTGTATTAGTAGAATCAATCATTATTTCCTTGAGAACATTCCACATACTATTCAAATCACCACTATGTTCTGCATCATAAAACACAGCTGACTTCTTCAAAAACCTGTCCAAAGAGCATTCTACAAAATGCCCCCAGCTATCAGTATCCACATTACTCAATTTGAATTTCCAGCAATTTATATTAGCATGCCTGCATATGCTGGCCAAACACATGTCCAAAAGACCACCCAAGCCAACTGAAACTAAAACAGCTCTATGATCAGTGTCAAAGAACTCAGCCACAGATTCTACTCTGTGGCTGGCCACAGCTGAAATTAGGCTTTCATTAATAAAGACATGATCAATGACTTTTTCAATGCCTCTCAAGTTGCCCCATGTAGAAGCTCGAGCCAAAAGATGTCCACCAAAAGAATTGACCAAACCTATACTTGAACAGAACCTGAAACTTGCACTTTTCATTGACTTGCCCTCATTGAAGTCACTCTCCAAAACAACAAAATTACTAGAATTGACCATCCGAACTATAAAAAAATTTATGCTGGACACCTGTCCAAACTGGCCACCAGAGGAGGCACAAGTATACAAACCAACAATTGAGACCGAAACCTTGCCTTTGAAGAGGAGATGCACTGAAACAACACAACCAAAGACTTCTTCCACCTTGAAAACATGTCAAGCCAGAGAATTGTTTATAACTATTGCAACTCCAGCCCCAAGATACTCATTACTCAGGCCAGATGTGAAAATGTGCACTCCATTAAATCTGTTTATAATTCATGGTCTAACATTAGACTTTAATTTTGTTTCCATAACTATAGAAATCATATTACCAGACTCCTTGTACCAACAGATAATGTCTTTCTACTTGGCAAAAACATTGAAACCCCAAACATTACATGTAGTAAACTTCCATACCAGCTCTATCATTAAGAAGAAAGAGCAGTAGGAATTAAACCAGCATTGTCAATTCTGGCCAAAAGGCCCATAACTGTGATTAAAAAGTTTCTTAGAGTTTTTTCCATCTTAAAGACAACTGAAGAATCAAAAATTGCCACTTCCACAATAGTCTCACCACTAGTGGCCACACTTGAACCCTCACTTATCACTATATCCGCCCCTTGATTCTGTAATGAAGAGGTTACCAATAGCTGATATCCAAGACTAGACTGGAGAACCATTGGCCCAGATGAGTCCAACCTTTTAGCCAACTTGTCAATACATTTCATGAGGCTGGCAAGACTATGCTCAAGAGCTGCAAACCTATCATTTAATTTCAAAAACACCATCGGAGTAGGTTTCGTCTTTAAAGAAAAACCAGAAGCAGCTAAGCCATGATGTACAGAAAGAGGAGGAAATGAAGACCTACTGACAATATTGGCCTAAAAGACACCACCAAAAAAAACCAGATGAGAAATTGGAGCAGAGCATCTAGCATAAATAGAAACCAGTCTGCTTTTATCATCATCCAACAATATTCTGCAAGTTGTGCCACCAAAAGAAATTTTCTCACCCACAAAACAATTTAGAGAAGTATAATCCAAGTTCTTACACTTAGCACACTTAGCAGAACTTATGTAAGACCAATGCAAATTGACACCTTTTAAGACAGACATAGTTTCCATAACAGCATTAATTGAATCAGCAGAGTTAAAACAAACAATAGCACACCTGGCCTGAACATATGTAACAGGGTGTCGATCAATAACACAAGTTTTTCCACTCACAGAGCCAATAAAGTCCCAGATATTATAAGCATTAGTATCCATTGGCAGTATATATAGCAAGGCTTTGTGCTGATTCCTTGTATCCCATGATTCCTTGTCTACATTAGTCTTGGCCACTCTCACAGCATCTTTTCTAATCAAGATGAACCATTTAGCTGTGACCAAATTAGTCTGATCCAATTGGACAAATTCAACCACAGCTTTTTGTTATAGCCCTACCAATTGCATTTTAATTGATACAATAGAACCAAACTCAGTAAGCACAGCACACACAGCCTCAGCTGATGTTCCAACTGGAATCTCTTTAATTACCACAGCCCAATCTGAACAACCAGATGATTTCTTGAGATTAATGTTTACCAAAATATTTGCTGTTCTTGCCTTTTCAGTAGCCTGTGCCAGACTAGATTCAGAAGTGAAGGAAGCATGAATGATCTCTGAGAATTTTGAGAAAGTAGAGGCCTCTCCAAAACCATTAACTTTTGAAAACAAATTTCTAACCACCACCAGCTTCTCATAAGAGGATTTCTCAACCACTTTATCTAAGCTGATATTTAAAGTGAAAGATTTCCTAACAGAAACTACAACCAAGTTTTTCAAGGGAGAGGGCAGTTCCAAGAGGACATCCAAGAGAACATCATCATCAACATTAATATGACTTGAGAAATTTATTTTTCCCAATGACTTGCCCAAAGCTTTTTTAGTTTTAACATCTGGTCTTTTAGATGTCTTATCAAGATCCCTATCAGCAATAGTCCTGCTTTTACCATAGTTAAAGCTAGTTTTTTTTACTAGACATTCTTCTTCTATATCAATGCTTTCAGACTTGGTGATGTGACCAGTCTCAGAACTCCATAAATGACCATCCAGTACCTTAGTCAGAACTTCCTTTTCACTAATACTCTCTTCCAAAACAATGCCTTTTCTCTTTTTCTTTAACAAAACAGGCCTGAAACCTCCGCCCAAGCTAGAATCTGCAGCAGTCTTTTTCATGACAGCAATACTAGGGCCAACAGTGGTCTTAAAATCAAAAAATGGTTTAGTCTTATCATATTGAATGTTGAAAAAAAAACTTCTTTCAGAAAACTTTTTGATTCTTTTTTTGAGAATTTGGGATGAATGAAAGAAAGAAGTTTTTTTACATTATTACTTATAAAATAAAAGCAAAAAAAATAAGAAACAAAATATAATATAATATAAATAATCAATAATATTATATAAATTATTAAAAAACTGTAAAAATTTTGTATTATAAAAATTTATGTATATATAATAAAAGTATTAAAAACAAAAAAAAAATTAAAAAAAAAGTTTATTTTATTTTAACAAATAATTTTTATAATTAGCAATCTAATACTTAAAGTTTACAATTATCTAATAAATTTATTATTCACATTATTTAAATTTAACTTTATAAGTTTATATTTATTTTGTTAAAATTTAATTATTTTTTTATTAATATTAATAATATTAATAACAATATAAAAACAATAATTTTTGATTATAACTATTAATAAAATATTAATTTTTTATTTATTTTTTTTGTTTTTGTTTTGTGTTTATTAATTGATTAAAAAAAAGTATTAAAATTATAATATTAAAAATTATTTGGTAAAAAATATTAAAAAAAACATAAAATATAGTTAAAAATTTAAGATTATTTACTAAAAAAGTAAAAAACATTAGAATAAACTAGTCATTATGTTAAAAAATTAAAAAGTAAAAAATTGCTTATTATTAATATTAAATCTTTATTTATTATATAAAAAACTTAATTATTAAAATCTTTAAAAAAATTTTTAAGTAAAAAATAAACAACTTAAATACCAAGTTATAAAAATCACCATAAATCTAAAATTTATCTATAATATTGTTATGGTTGAAACACATAGTTTTTATTAATTATCACATGTATTAGCCAATGATATTATATAATTAGCCACCCTATTTTTAGATAGTGATCATTGACCTGATCAATGACCTGACCGTTGACTTGATTATTGACTTGATCATTGACCACTTTAGATAGCTATATAAGCGATGATTCCCTTAGCTGTAGAAAGACATGATCAAAGTAACGAAATAAATAATATCAATTACTTCCTTTCATAATCACTTATTCCCCTTTCCTTATCTTCAAGTATCTACTTGTTGGCATTCACATATCTTATCTTTTCCCCTTCTTGATTTGTATTTGTTAGAATTAGTCTGAGAAGCAATTGGCTTGCTCTTGTAATTCATTGAATAAAGAAATGATTGAAAAGTACAACGATACCTGTTATTGATTTTAAGAATCGCCGAGTTGAAACATAGAATAATAGTAGTGGTGTTATCTTGTTGACAATCACGGACTATTCTTCTACCTTCAGATTTAAGAAAAGATTAGCGACTGTGATTTTTATGAGACTGATCACGCACATTGAATTTCTACTTATTCAATTTGCTCCCTTATTGTAATTCCTTCTTTGTTTATTTCCATCACCATACAATACTGTTCTCCCTTGCTATCCATTAGCTTGTTACTCCAACCCGTAACATAAAAGTGGTGCTCCTTGTGAGGTTGTCAAAATTCACTTATTCCCTCATTGTATGGGTAATTACTCATATCTGCCACAGCAATCAGAAGAACACTTTGCAGCACATAACAGAAACGACCAAAGTTTTATTGAACTTAATCCTCTGCCCTCCTGCTTGATCTGCTTCCCCCTTGAAGAACAATTCAGTAGACAATTTCAAGACTTTTGGAACTGGTTCTTGAATGAGCATTCAGCTGAAACCTATACAGCTTATACAACCTATTACTTTGACCAAGCTTATTTTGAAAACGACTTTAAAGAAAGAAACAACAGTATCAATCAGCTCTTATATTCTGCAACCTTTGAACAACAGCCCCCTGATTTCGAATATCTGAATCATCAAATCCACATTTGGATTGCTGCCCATCAAGCAACTGAAACTCCCTTTGAAACAGAAAAAGAAAGCTACCAAACTGCCCCTGTTTTTGGTCTTTTATCAAGTGAATCAGATTCGTCTATACAAACAGTTACCCCTGAACCAATGGCTAATGACCCCATGCAAGCAAACATTCTGGCCACCCTCTAAGATATACAAACTGCTCTAGGGCAAAGAAACAACATCCCAATACCATTATTTAGAGGTGATGCACAAGATCCAATTGAATGATTGGATGACTTTGAAAGAGCTGCTACAGCCAATCAATATGATGATGAGTACAAGTTCCAAATTGTTGGTGGCTACCTTCAAGGATCCTCTGCTACCTGATTCTCACAAAAAACAGATACCAATGTCCAGCAAAGAATTGTTAAATGGACACCAGCAAATGTGGGAGAAATCAACACTTCTTTCACTACCCGGTTTGAAAACAAGTTCAGAACCCCAATATTAATATCAAAATGGCGTATGGAATTGGAAAGAAGAACCCAAGGTCCTGGTGAAATTGTAACCGAATATGCCAAAGCAATCAGAAAGTTAATCAAATGAGTAGACACTGGAAGAAATTGAACAGAAGAGCAGAAAATTCACTCCTTCACAAAAGGATTGAGAACTGATCTATCGTATGCTCTTTGGCCCCTCCTGGCCCTGAAAGATAATCCCACCATGGATATGGCCATTGAATTAGCACAAAGAATTGAAGACAACCAAAGGATGCACTTGGGATCCACATTACCAGTTTTTGCTCCTGTTCCTGTCATGGCTCCTGCCCCTCAAATGGCTGCTACTTCTTTTGCCACTCACACTCAAGATCTAAATAAACAGTTAATAGACAGACTCACAGCAAATCTTGCCTGGTTATTAGAACTCTTAGCCCAAGCAGTCAGAGAAAATCAGCAACCACAAAGACCCAGATTTGAACTACACTTCAATCAGCCCCAGCAACCACCTTATCAAAGACAACAAAATTGTGGCCCACCTGTATGCTATCGCTGTGAATTAACTAGACACTTTTCAAGAGATTGCAACAATCCTCCACTGTCTCCACCAGTCCCCAGAAACAATGATGCTCAAAACAACAGGATCAACAACAACAACAATGTGCCCAACTAAAGACCCAATCATGCCAACATCAATTTCTTTGGAGAGGATCCCCTAGTTGAAGCCACTGTTTATCAGCCTTTAAACTGGTAAGCGCACCTCCAAAGGGTGAGAGTGCAAGCCAACCAGAAGAAAACTTTTTTTACGCTTTTAACTTAACTAATGATGACCATGACATGGATGAATTAGCAATCAACCCCTCTGAATCCACAAGAAAGAAGAAGAAAGCCAAAGTTGATTTCATTCTAGACCCCAATAAAGCTTCTACATTAACTGCTGACAACAATGAGCTCCCAAAAGCCAAAGTTTTCAAGAACCCTCCAAAGTTGGAACCCCCAGAAATAGTACAAAAATCCAGTCTCTATTCTGTTGTCAAAGACCTTATAGAAACCCCAGCACATATAATCTTTGGCCAATTAATGACCCATCCACAATTCAGAAAAGATTTTCGCAAATCCCTGATTCCAAAGAAAAAGATACCCAAAACCAACAAATGCTCTCGCCAAGCTGGACTTGCTGACAATAGCAATGTCACTCCTCTAATTTGTAAAGCCCAAGTGGCTGGCTACTTCATCAATTTGATCCTAGACAGTGGATCATCTATTAGTGTTATTGCCAAACACTTTTTTGAAGCAATTGGCAGAAAAATTGATGAACCATCCACATGACCAATGACCAATGTGCATGGTGATAAGAAGAAAGGGCTTGGCATAGCCAAAGCTATTTCTGTCCACATCAATGGCATCAGCATTGAAACTGATATGGAAGTGTCTGAAGCAAAAGAATACACCATCATTGTTGGCAATAAATGGCTCAAGAAAGCAAAGGCTTTGCTTGATTATGAACTCTGTAAACTAACCATCAGATGTGGTGAGAAACCCATTGTGGTTAAATGTTGCCATTGGACAACTCCCCCAGCACCCAAGCAGAGCCCAAAAGAAAATGAATCAGATGAATCAGATGATGAAGAAAGTAAGGAAGAAGAAGAACAAGAAGAACAAGAAGAAACTGCTGAACTCGCCTATACCATTTTCACTAGCAATGGCAAACTACTAGATAATGTCAAGGCAGATAAAGAAGGAATCATTGTCAATGGCAAGCTGATCTGCTGGCCTTATTATGACATGCTCAAAAGAATCTTTGACAGAAAGCCAGGCAAGAAAGCCAAATACAGTTATTGGTGGCATGGTCCTTGTGCCTGGTGCTGGTGTGACAAACCATTGTATTCTCCTAGCGATAAATATATGTTCTGCCTGATCTATTACAAAGATTGGGAACCAATCAGCTTGATACCCTGAGAGGAAATAAAAGAAGTCCAAAAGTCCTTTGAAAACGAACCACTTGAAATCCAATCACTGGTTGTAGAACAAAGAGAACTCTCTCCAGAAGAAAGAAAAGTAGACATTGAAAACCTGCTGGCTAGAAACAGCCCAGTTATCTCAAAAAAAGATGAACCTCCTGGATGTACACATGTGATACAACACACCATCATTATCAGAGAAACTCGCCCCATCTATTTGAAGCTCTATCAATTCAACCGGTGCAATGATGAGTTTATCAAAAAGGAAATAACCCAAATGAAAACCCTTGGATTCATACAGGAAACCAAGAGTGAATGGGCATTCCCAGTTGTAGTGGTATCCAAGAAAGGAGGAACTCTACGCTTTTGTGTTGACTATCACCAATTAAATGCCATTACTAAAAGAGACATGTACCCACTTCCCAAAATTGATGCAATGCTAGACCAATTCCATGGTGCTGCTTTCTTCTCAACTATTGACTTAACTGCTGAATTCTGGCAAGTAGAGATGGATCCAGAAAGCAGAAAGAAAACTGCCTTCATCACCAAGTATGGTACCTACGAGCTCACAGTCATGCCTTTTGATCTCACAAATGCTCCTCCCACCTTTCAATGCTTAATGGACAAAGTATTTGAATCAGTAAAAGAAAACTTTGTTTTAGTCTACTTGGACGACATAATGGTATACTCAAAAACCTGGGATGAACACCTTGAACATTTGCAAAAGGTTTTTGACCTCCTTAGAAATGCTGGTCTCAAGATCAATCCAATCAAATCATTTTTTGGATGTCAATTCATCCAGTTCCTTGGCCATCTTATTACAAAAGATGGAATCTTCCCTGATCCAGCCAAAATTGAAAAAGTTCAAAACATTAGACAACCAATGAATGTTCATGAACTACGCTTTTTTCTTGGTTTGGTCTCTTATTATCGCAAGTTTGTTAAGGATTTCTCCAAAATCGCTGCTCCTCTTAATCAGCTACTTAGGAAAAACATCAATTATCACTGGGGCACTCATCAACAAAAAGCATTTGAAATTCTGAAGGAAAAACTGGTTACAGAACTCATCCTCATGCAACCTAATTTGGATCAATCTTTTATCCTCCACACTGATGCATCTGGCTATGGACTTGGTGCTGTTCTTTCCCAAAAAGATGAAGATAACAGAGAACATGCTGTAGCATATACCAGTAGAACTCTCACACCAGCAAAAAAGAACTACTCAGTTACTGAGCAAGAATACTTAGCAGTAGTTTGGGCTACTAGCTACTGGGACAAATATCTTAAGGGTGTGAAATTTTTGGTAATAACAGATTACCAAGTTTTGGTTTGGCTATGCAACAAAAGAAATCTGGAACATAAATGGATAACTCGCTGAATACTCCACTTGGATGAATTTGACTATAACATTCAACACCACAAAGGAGCTAATCATCAAAATGCCGACGCTCTCTCCAGACTTACCATCCAGTGATAGTAAAACCCTCTCAAACCAAACCAACTTAATTATTTGTAACTCCCCCACAAACAAACACAATAATGGACTTGGACAACTACTCTGCTTTGAAATTTTTGGGTAAAAGACAATACCTGCCAGACTATACTCGACAGCAAAGAGAACATTTGCGCAAACAATCAAATTTCTATTTGATTCGCCAGAACCAGTTATATAAAAGAAATAAAAAAGATCCTGACTGCCCCCAGAGAGTCATTAGATTTAAAGAAAGAGAAATTGTGATCTACAATATGCACACTAATCCATTAGCTGGACACTTTGGAAAAACAAAAACAATTCAGAAAACTTTAGCTCGCTATTATTGGCCTATCTTGGGAAAAGACATTGCTGAATACATCAAAACCTGTGATACTTGCCAAAGAAGAGGAAAATCCAATCGCAAGAAAGATATTCATCCAATCTCTGTTGGTCAACCATTTGATAAAATTGGTATAGATGTTGTTGGATCTTTAACAGTAACTCCTGATGGCAACAGATACATTATCACAGCTACCAACTATCTTACAAAGTGGGTAGAAGCAAGAGCCACCCCAGATCAAACAGCAGTCTCAATTGCCAATTTCATTTATGAAGATATTATCTGTCGCCACGGCTGTCCCAAAGAACTTTTATTTGATAGAAGAAGAGCTTTTCTCAGTACACTGGTTGAAGAACTTTGCAGAAAAATGGGAATATGTTATAAACTCTCTTCCCCTTATTACCCCCAAACAAATGGCTTAATGGAATGTTTCAATAGAACACTATGTGAAACTCTAGCCAAAACCAGTGAAGAAACCAACCTATGAGACAAAGTATTGCCTTCAGTCTTGTTTGCTTACAGAACTGTGAATCATGACATAACAATTTATGAACCTTTTTTTTTGCTCTATGGACAAATGGCAACTTTACCAATAGAAATGGATATAAAAACAATACCTTTTGAGGAAATAACAATAGGAGATTACAAGGACATTTTGCAAAGAAGACTTGGTACCATTCTTGACTCATTGGTAGAAACACAGATAATTGCCTTTGAAAAGATAAAACAGTTCCAAAAGAAGCTCAAAAAGAAAAAGACCTATAAAATACTTTCTTTAAGTGTTGGTGACTTAGTTTTGGAATACCATTCAGACAGAAACAATGTCTATGGTGATAAATTCTCTAGCTGGTGGAAAGAACCCTTTATAGTCAACAAAGTTTTGAACAATGGTTCTTATATCTTACAAGATCAATATGGAACAATATTCAGTAATCATCTTGTTCATAGCATGCGACTCAAAAAATATCACAAACAACCTAATTGGTTACTTGTTGTGGTAATACCGACCCAAATGATCAGCAAAAATTAGATATAAATAAATGCACTATTCCCAAAACAGAGGTATCTTCAATTGACATGAACAATTATTTCCTGGATCAAAACATTTAAAACACTTTCTATACTCTCCATGAGTACTAAATCAAGAACTATCCAAATGCTACTCTGACTATTAGAAAACAAACCACTATAACAGACAACAGTGGAACTCACACTGTTATTAGACCAAAGAAAACAACTACCAGAAGAGAAAGAATTGGTGGCAAAATGGATAAATACCTGCTAGAAAGCATAATAGCAGCGATACTTTCACCTTTCAGCACAATTGGAAAAACAATACAAGAAATCTTGCTCATAGACAAAAACTTGTCATATGGAAGACAACTAGAACTCTATGGTTGTTTTGGTAAAATCATAGAAGACATGAAGCTTATGAAGAAAACAACTTCAGAGATACAAGTGGAAATTTTGGGCATTATACAATTAGATGTTCCAAGAGTTTTGACCATTGCTAAAAGAGCCAGAACTCTAATACAAAGATTTGGTCTCTTGAATACAAAACTTATTTTGCCTCAAGTACTATATACTCTATTCACAAAAGACTTCAACAAACTAGTTAGTTTTGAGTTAGACAAAACCCTTCACATAGACTATTCCATAAATAGTTTGATTTCGCTGAAGCTCAATCTCTTTGGAGAGGATGATGTTACAGTTAAAACACATAGTTTTTATTAATTATCACATGTATTAGCCAATGATGTCATATAATTAGCCACCCTATTTTTAGATAATAATTGTTGACCTGGTCATTAACCATTTTAGATAGCTATATAAGCAATGATTCTCTTAGCTGTAGAAAGACATGATCAAAGTAATGAAATAAATAATATCAATTACTTCCTTTCATAATTGCTTATTCCCTTTTCTTACCTTCAAGTATCTACTTGTTGGCATTCACATATCTTATCTTTTCCTCTTCTTGATTTGTATTTGTTAGAATTAGTCTGAAAAGCAATTGGCTTGCTTTTGTAATTCATTGAATAAAGAAATGATTGAAAAGTACAATGATACCTGTTATTGATTCTAAGAATCGCCGAGTTGAGGCATAGAATAATAGCAGTGATGTTATTTTGTTGACAATCACGGACTATTCCTCTACCTTCAGATTTAAGAAAAGATTAGCGATGGTGATTTTTATGAGACTGATCACACACATTGAATTTCTACTTATTCAATTTGCTCCCTTATTGTAATTCCTTCTTAGTTTATTTCCATCACCATACAATACTGTTCTCTCTTGCTATCTGTTAGCTTGTTACTCCAACCCGTAACAATATTTAATGTTTTTTATAAGATATAATTTATAAAAAACAAAAACATTACTAAAAACTATTAACAAAAATAGCAAAATTAAAAATAACAAGAGCAAATTACCTAAAATTTACAAAAATTTTATTTTAATATTATTAAAAACATTTAAAATTAATTAATAATAGTTTATTAACAAATTAGCTTTTGATTTTTACATTAATGAAAAAATTACATGTTTTTAAAAGAAAAAAAAGATTTAAAAACAATAAAAAGAATTTTTACAGTAAATTACTATAATTTATAAGTTTTATATAATATTATAATTTTATTTCAATAATTGTAAAAATAAACTAAAAAATTGAAGCTTATACAAAAAAAAATTTTTTATTACATTTAAAAACAAAAAAACCAATTTTTAAATATTTATTTAAAAATAATAATAAATTGTTTTTTTAACAAATTTATTATATTAGTATACTTAAAAAAATATAATTTAAATATTATTAAAATTATATTTAAATTAACAAAAATTCTAAATATATGATTTTTTTTTCAAAATAAGTTAAAAAGCTATTATCTACTTAAAAAATATGACAAATTTTTTTAAGATTTTAAGTCATAACTATTTATATTTTTATTAGTCTAATTATTGTTTTTACAATTTAATTTTAGATTTATCAATAATTAAAAAGATACCAAAACAGAAAAAATTGAAAAAAACTTAATTTTAATATCAATTATAGTTTAACTCTAAAAATTATTTAAAATCTAATAGTTTTAAACATTATAGTATTAGTTTTTTAAGTTTTAAACCCAATTATATCAATAAATTTACTTGTTATTTTATTGGATATTTTTTTTGAAGCTATTAGCTTTATTGGTTAAAAGTCTAAATATGCTAATAATACTGTAAATAATACTTTTTATAGCATAATTAATATAAAAAAAACTTTTTGTGTATGGCATCTTAATAGCTAAGTTCAATCTTATTTTATCAACTCTGTTTCTGGAATGTTTTGATCTTATTTTATGAATGCTTTCTATTATTAATTGCTCATAATCAAGAAAAAAAAATTATATAATTTATGCTAATATATTGTGTATTTAATATAAGTTGGTTAAGAACTCTAATCACATATTTTTTTGTATCTATAATAATAGTACTAAAAAAAACTTAATCTTAAAAATTATAAAAGTATGAAATAATTTACTAAGTGCTTGTACTGTTAACAGTATAGTAATTTAATTTTTGTATAAGACTGAATTATTGGATTATTTATATATGTTGTTGGCCAAAAGCTTCGTAATAAAAAAATGGATGACTAACATAATATGTCTATTAGATGGCAGTTTTAATAGTACATTATTGGTTATCAATTTGGTCTAAAATTTGTTAAGGGCCACAAATCTACTATATAATTGCTAACTGCCAAACTAAAAGTACATTATAAAAAACATAATCTTTTGCCATACAATAATTCTGTAATACTGGTTATATCTGATTTGACATCTTTATGGTTTTCTAAAATGATTCATGATTTTGGTATTAGATTAAGTATTTATGTTTGTTTTGATTTACATTCTTGTTTATTTAATATGCATTTTGGTTTTTTGTATAACTTTTTGATAATAAGTAACTTGGATATTTAATGTTGTTTTAATTGGCCCAAGTGACTGTTTATATGTAAAAAAAACATAAATTATACTTAATATAGAAACTTATATAGTTTTATAATTTAAGTAATAATTGGGCTATACTTATAAAACATGTAATAAAAAAAGTAATAATATATTAAATAATAATAATTAAATTTTTAAAAATATAAAATTAAATTTTTTTAATAAGTTGTTTTTTAGTTTTGTAATAAATTAATTTAGAACTTAGATATTAGAATAATAATTATTTTTTTTTAATTATTTAGATTTTTTAATATATGTAATTATAAATTTAATAAGTTTTGTTTAATTATTTTAAATTGATTTTAAATATAATAAAAATATTATTAATAAAATAATTAAAAAAAACAGTTTTAAATACTTGTTATTAGTAAATAAATAACTTAATTTTCAAGTTATTTATTAATAGTTTTAAAAAAAAAATAAGAAATTAATTTTAATATTTTAATTATATTTTATTTATTAATATTTGTTATTTTTATTTTGTCAAATTATTTTTAAGAACTAATTTTAATATCTTTTAAAAATTTTGAATTTTGACAATTTTATATTTGTTTTTTTTTTAAAAAATAGATTTAAAAATTTTTTTGTGTTTTTTTTTGTTTATTTAATTTTTAAAATAGTTATTTTAATTTTTTTTTAAATAATTAATTAAATTAATATTAATGTAAATTAATTTGGACTTTTTGATAATTTAAAATTTTTGATCTTAAAAAATAATTGAATGATAAGTTAAATATTTAAGTTTAAATAAATAAAGCCAAAAAAAATACAATTAAAAATAATAATTTGTTATTGGTTTTTTTTTAAGTATTTGTAAATTTTAAATAATTAATTTTAATATATTGTAAATTGTTTTGCTAATTTGTAAAAAAATTTTCTGTTTTTTTTTGGTATTGTTTTTTAATTTTAATTTTAAAATTAATAATCAAAAAAAATATTTTTGTAAAGTTTTATAATTACAATTTTTTATTTTTTTATAAATAATATATAAAAATTGTGTTTAATTTTTAAAATATTGTAGTTTTTAAAAATAATTGTTAATATAATTTTTAAAATATTAGTAAAGTGTTTTTTTTATATTATAATTTCTTTTAAAATATTAAATTTTTGTTTATAATATATGTAAATTAATTAGTAATATATTATAATAGTTATATTAAAAGTAATTACTACTTTTAATAGTGTGTTAAACTTATAATAAAATAGTTAATTCTATATTAATTATTTTATAAAATTATTTTACAATAAAAATTAATTCTTTTACAAAAAATTTTAATTATGAGCTATTTAATAATATCCAGTTATTTTATTATAAAAGTTAATTTTTTATTAATTATAAACTTTTTAATAAAATAAGAAAAAAAACAAATATGTTTATTAAAAAATATTTTTTGTTTAAATTTAAAATAATTAAACTATTTATTAAAATCGATAATTAATTAATTTTAGAATATTAATTAAGATTATAAATATTAAAAATAGTTAATTATACAGAAAATTTAATTTTAAAATAATAATATTTATTTATTTTTTATTTATTTTTTTTAATTTAATAATTCAATTACTATAATATAATAATTAAATTAAATAACAAAAATTAAATATAATTTATGTATTTTTTATATATAATTAATATTATAAAAGATATTATATTATTTTAGTCTGTAAATTAGTGCTTTTGTTTTAATTAAATCTGAAAATTTTAATTTATTAAAGATATTTAATGATAAAATTTTTTGTATAACAAATAAAAATTTAATAATAATAGTAAATAATATTTAATATCTAATTTTTTTAACAAAAAACTAATTTATTCTAATGTATTTTATTTTTTTAATAAGTAATTTAATCATTGTTACAGGTAATTATTTGGGGTCTTAAAGCAAATAACAAACCTGTAACTTGATGTTCTATTAATATAAGAATGTTGGTTTCTGAAGGTTAACTGTATCTGAAGGTTTTGGTTGAGTCTTTTGTATAATAGACAGAAATTCAATAGTTGTTTTTCAGTCACCTTCCAGAATTGCAATTCTGTCAAATTTTTTTTTAGTGTGATGGCCAGTAATTTTCCTAATAGGTTATTCTCAAATCTATAAGTTCTCTACTCTAATTTTACAGGTCTTTTACCAGTCCCTATAATGTCTGTAACTCAGCACTTTTTAATCCTTAATCAATTAGTAAAACAAAAAAAATAACAAAAGAAAATAAAAGAAAATAAAAGAAAATAAAGAAATAAGCCAAGACAATAAATATTAGTATCTCATCAATAGCTGTGATCAAGAGCTATTGTTCTAGTGTATTTAAGTATCAATTATTATCAACATAGAGAGTTGATAGTGAGGAATAGATTAAAATAGTGAATAATTATTTATTGATATTTGTGATGTAGAAGGTTTCTTAGATCAAATCTAAACTAAGAAATTTGTTTTTTCTTTTTCTAATGTTATCACTATATATACATAATTGAAATTTCTCAATTCCTTAATTCTTTACACCAGAAATCCTGGAATTCCTGGAATTCCTGGAATTCTGTAATTTCTGCAATTTTTCTTGATAAGAATTCTGGAGTTCTGGAATCCTGTAATTCTTTGTATAAGAATTCTGAAATTCCTGGAATCCTGCAATTCCTCTTAAAAGGAATCTTAGAATTTCACATTTACTATAACTACTTCTGATTGGCTAATTTATATGCTAGTATACTTTCTATATTTTATGAGTAACACCATACTTATTTTTTTATCTTTTATTAAACAATTTTTAATACATGATTTTAATATTTTTTCTTAATTAATTAATAAAACAAAATATCAAAAAAATATAAATTAATATTTTATTAATAACTATAATTAAAAACTATTGTTTTAGTATTATTAATAATATTATATAAATACCATAGACATTAATTTAAAATATAAATAAATTTTAACAAGATAAATATAAATACATAAAATTAAATATTAAATAATTTAAATAATAATTTTATTTAAATAAGTATTTTATTTTAAAATATTAGATTTTTAATTATTAAAGTTATTTAATAAGATTTAAATTAAATTTGTTTATTTTTTTTGTTTTTATAATTATTATTATATATAAAATTTTAGTGATTTTTATATTTTCTTAAATTATTATTAAAATTTCTGGTATTTTTACCAATTTTTTTTTAAATTTTTGATATTTTTAAAATTTCTGAAATTTTTATTGGTATTTTTAAAATTTTTGATATTATGTATTTTAATAATTTATGCTATATTATTGGTTAATTATAATATTTTTTATTTTTTTTTTGCTTTATTTTATAAGTAATATTAAATATAAGTGCAGTTTAGACTAATTTATATTGAATTAATAATAAAAAATTTATTCTAAAAAGATATTTATGTATAATCTTAACTAATATATAATTATTAACAACAATACTAATTATTTGTTTAACAGTTTTATTTGTATTTGATTTGATATTAACTGATTAATATTTTATTAAATTAATTAATTAATTAAGCATAAATATTATTATTAAAAAAATTATTATAATTCTTTATATAATTAGTTTTATAATTATATTTAGTTTTAATGTAAATTATATTTGTAAAAATTTTATTAAGAACAAATATTTTATTTTAAACAAAATTAAGTTTAATTTTTATAAAACAAAAAAAATATTTAATTAAATAATAACCAAATTAATTAACAAATTAATTAATTTAACAACAAAATTAATTAAAATAGTCAAATTTAATATATAAAATTCCAAAAAATCTAATTTATATTTAATCACAAAATTAACAACAAAAATAACCAAAAATACAACAATAAAGAGATTAAAAAACAAAAATATTAACATAAAATTTTATATTAACAAAAAATAAAACAAAAAACTTAAAATTACTAACAAACTTAAAAAAAAACTTAAAAAAAAAGTAATAATATCTTATAATTTAAAAACAAATAATTTAAACTTTGATACTTATAATAATATTAACATTTAAATATTTCTTATTAAATACAATATTTATGCAAAATACCAGTTTTTAAAATAATTAAACTTAAATTTTTAAAAACTCAAAAATTACAACAATAAAATTTTAACAATAATAAAAATTAAGAAAATAAAAAATAAAACATATATGGCTATTAACTTAAAAATCAAATTATTGATTTTAAAAACAATATAATTAAAAAGAAAATCGATTAATTTAATTTTAAAAATGTTTGTTAAAATAATAATTTTTTTTTAATACAAAAAAAATCTTAATACTGTTTTTTTTAATCAGTACAAATTAGCTAATAAGAATAGCAACAACAAAAAAAAGTTTTTAAATAAAACTATAATATATTATTACAATTTAGTAAACTTTTGTTTAATTAAAATAACTACACAAAAAACATTTTTAGTGTTTTTAATATTAATAACAAATATGCCAAAAAAAATACAACAGAAATAAAAAAAATTACTACAAAAAATTAATATAAGTCAATTTAATTTATCTTTATTATTATTGTTATCTATATTAAAAAAAATTAATTATTACTATAGAAATTTTATTTAAAATTACAAAAAAATTTAATATAATAATAATAAATATAAGTAACTGTTTCTGTTTTTTGAAGTTTTTAATTTTTTTTACAAACTAATTATAATAATAATAAAAATAAAACCAAAAAAAATCAATTTGTTAAATAATTTATTGTTAAACTTTTTTAAAGCTTTTAAAAAAGACAAAAACAATATTAGGATTAATTTTAACATGTTTCTTAAAAAAAACTTTAATTAAAAAAAATATTTTAAAAATTACTAAAAACAGTTTTTTATTCTTAATATTTAGAAAAAATATTGCCAAGATATTTTGTTTAACTATTTTTATAACAAAAATATAAAAAAAGTAATATTTAAAACTTTTTTATTTTTTGCTTTAATTATAGTTATAATATTAAAGTTTTTTATTTTATTTTGATAATTTATATTGTTATTTAATAAATTAATTTAGAATTTAATATATTTTCTTTAAAAAAAAGTTTTTTTTATATAATTTATTGTAATATTATTTTGAATTTCAGTTTTTTTTTGTCAATATTTTGGTAAATTATAAATTATTTTAATAAATTATAACAAAATTTTAAATATTTAAATAAATTCTTAAGTATTACATAATTTAAAATATTACATAATTTGATTATTATATTTAATTATATTTGTATATTATATAAATTAAGTTATTAATTAAATAATAAATAATAAAATTAAAAAATATAATAAATTAATTAATAATAAAAATTATTTCTTATATTAATTAATAATTTAAATTTTATTTAATAATATAAAATTAGTTATTTTATTATAGTTTAAATTATAAAAAAATATTTTAAAAATAAATAACTTGTTAAAAATTTAATAGTTTTTATTAAGAATAATATTAATAACAAATTTAATATTAAAAAAACATATAAAATTTTTGATAATAATGTGTTTTAATAATTTATATTAAGTATTTTAAACAATAAATTTATTTAATATTATTTTAATTTTTTTAATATTCAGATTATTTTTTTTAAAAAAAAAGCTTAAAGTTAGATTACTTGTTAAGACATAGTAAATTTTTTTTATAATATTGTTTAATACTAAATTAACTTTATTTAACTTTAAAATAATTTTTTTATTATAAACAAAATAATTTAAATTTATTTTTTAAAATGGGTTTTAAAGTATTTTTTATAATATATATTTTATTTACTATAAAGTTTTTTATGTATTTTTTTATAATATTATTAATACAAACATCCAATTGAATTAATAACAATTGTATGTTTGTCAACTTTCAGAAACAATGGTACAAATGAAATGTCTTTTGTTAATTTCTGAACAAGAGCTTTATTATTGAAACCAAGGATTGAAAGACCCGAGTATTCTGTCTTGACACCAAATATACTTTGATACAAAGTATTGATTGCAGTCGAAGGTGAGTTTTCAATATTACTAGATTCTGAACCATTAGTACAAATAAAGCCAGGTTTCTGACAATTAGTTTGTTTTACTATTGTCATTATAAACTGTTGTTTGTTTAGTTTAAAACCAACACGCATATACAGTCGGTAAGGTATAGTAAAAACCTCATTTTCAAATTGTTTCTGAATCTACCAATTCCGAGTAAACAAACCATAATGTGTTTCAGAAATAATAAGACCTTTGTCAAGGAGGTTTACCGTGTATTGTTGACTTTGAGCCATATTATGACAAATGTTAAGAAAGACAGAACATTTAAAAACGAAGAAAAAACTATAATAAGTATAACCGCTAAATTTGATTATCATTTGTCGATCATTTGAACCAGGTGATATCCGATCTGTGAATTAATATTTTAAAATTATAATACAAATATAACTTATATAAAATATTTAAAAATATAAATAATATAATAAAATTAATATTAAAAATTTATAAGACTAGTAAAAATATTAATTATTAATTTAAAAAACATATTAAACAGCAAAAATTCATACAATTAAAATAATTAAAATTTTTATCTTTCAAAAATTACTATGGTGCAGGAACAGGATATATCTCAACAATAATGACAAAGATAAGTGGACAACAACGACTCATTGTACAAGAAATTAACAAGTCTACTTGTTATTTACATATATATCAAGATGAAACATGTATTAGATCAATTGAAGGCGAAACACCCAACAACATTTGGAAAAAATTAGGAATTCTTACCAAATACGATGGAGAAACCCTTTTTGGTATCAAACATCCTGATACACAATCCTTATTCCAATCAATGAATTATAAAAAATCATTTGTATGTACACCAAATGAATGGAGTGATGAAAACATACTGAAACGCGTTTTTGACGAGCAGAT
>JAAOMT010000435.1:0-29611 GCA_016748015.1 Geosiphon pyriformis | reverse complement strand
AATTAACTCTAGTTTGCTCAACAGAAAAGAGAGTGTGGGTGTAATGAAGCCAATAAAGTGTGCTATGGTTATAAGATCTTTGTAAGCTTTCACACTTTTTCCAAAAAAAGGCATATTACAGACTGTGAAAATTTTGAATCGTTGAATGCTGATAATTTTTACTATATGAATGGAGGCAAAAATGCTGGTTTCCTACATAGCAAAAGCCGCGAAAAAAAGCAGAATCGCTACTATCTTGTGCACGTGTCTTTATTTACCATTTTCGCAGAGGCCTGCATATTTGTATCACTAATTGCTTTGATCAATGCAGTAGCTGCTAATAGCCTCTAATAGTAGATCTGCGTAAAATTTTACTATGTGTTACACACCTGATCATAACCGATCCGCGAATTAATTTATTTATTATAAAATTATTTTATAAATTAAAAAGTTAAAAAACTTGGCATATTGTTAAATTTTGATTTATTTTTTATTAAATAATAATTTGTAATAGTTTATAAATTACAATATTTCATGTTATTTTTTTTAAAACTTATATTTTTTATTTAAATGGATTTTAATTTCAATTACAATAAATTTCAATTCATAAAAAGGTTCTTAATATTATATTTGAATAATCTAATTCGTAAATTCTTGTTTAGGCAGATTTGTCCATATTTGAACATGTACATGTTGTAACTTGTAAATGGTGGTTGGATCACACTTTGTCAGAGCATTTCAAATAAATAAATTTTAATGAAAATAAATCCAAATTACTGTTCGCATTTATCTGCTAATTGTGATTGTTAAACCTATTTTTGTTTTTTTGACTTTTAAATAAAAAAGCCATTTGTTTTGCTATGAAAAATGAGAAGGAATTTTTATCAATGTACTGATTTTAAATGAAAAACTTGTTTGTATTCAAAATAACTGACCAAAAAGGGGGTCCAATTACCTTTTCCCATCGTTCAGGTATCACTTTTGAACCTAGTACCATCTCGAATTTACATTTTTTCGTCTTACCTATGAGACAAATAAAATAATTGGATGATCCACTAAGACAAATTATCATAATTTAGAAACAATTTTTCTTACCATAGGCCCGGTAATAGCAATCCCCAATACCAATCCTGCAATTGTAGCCAATAAGGTTCCTTTACTGAAATCTTCACTAAGCACATCAAAAGTCTTTGAGGGTGCCTCTCGCGTGAACCATATATCAAGACCATAGGCTACCACTAATGAAGTAGATTCTAGGAGAGCTGGGCTAGTTACTATGTGACGGATACCGGCAATCTAAAATAAAATTTTTGTTAAAAAGTGTGACGCAAAAACTGAGATCTATGAATACAATTACCGTTAGATTATAGCTCAAAATGAATTTTTTGTTATCTGGTAACACAGGTTCGTATGGGATCAACATCTCTTCTTTGTCATCTGCAGTAAGAGCCGCGGTTGGCCTGCGTGGATCAAGGAAACGCTTTGACAGTCCAAATACTTGATCAGTTTTAAGTGCAACTAGAAGTAAAATGATTAATTTAATACATCAACAAGATATTAAGTTTTATGAAGGAAAATTAAGAAAATCTTTCATACAAAGAAACTCGCGGGTCGCAACGCCATGCTTTGTTGTGGTCACCCCCAAAGCATTCACTCCATATGGAAAAATGAATGCTTGGGCACTAACATGAGGACGTTCGTGTGCAAAGGAAGAAAATACTGAACTAAAACAAAAACTACATGTTATATAATCCGAAATGAGAATAAGAATTGGATCAATAGTGTCATCTCAATCAAACCTGTCTACTCTTTCATCCTTATTAGCCCCCTCATATAAATCATATATCACGACAACGTAACCTTTTTCTGTGGTCGATTTACCAAATTCACCTTCAATCCAGAAATGGTATAATATATAATTTTCAATCTGGATAATGTGAACTGGATATATGGTTCCGACATTTTCGTGACTAGTTTGATATAAGATTGAACCTTTTACCACATCGATCAAGTATATGTTAAGGGTAGATATATCTTGTGAGGTGTTGGTATATGTGGCTACGGAAATAAGGTGTGGATTCAGGTATTTATATAATACAGAACGATCCCCTAAAACGCGACCAAGAGAGGCGACTTTTTCTGTTTATTATATTGAAGAGAAATAAATATCAAGTTAAATTTGAATTCGAGTTTGACCTTCAAAAAATCTTAGAACAAAAGTATATGGTACCATAGGGACTTCTTTCTGATATCGCTTTTATAAGTTCACCTTCCGGAAAGTTGATTTTCCACAATTTAGCTGATTCAAATGATTCCTGAGAATAGGTTGATGAAATTTAAAATTTAATGAATACGCAAGAAAATAACCGAGATGTTTAATAAGTATTACCTCCTGAACACTTGTATTACTAATTCGATATCCAGACAAGCTTTTACCATTGATCATGTCAACCAAAGAAAAGTAAAACGAAGGAGCTAATTGAGCAAAAGCTTTCCTAGCCCCTGAATAGTTGGGATAAAGATGAATCTACATTTGAATGGTGGAAGTGTTAAAGTCAGAATAGGATCCATAAAAACATATAAAATTTCTGAATATCACCTTGCCTTCAAAGCTTCATCGACCAATGCCAGAATATGAGTTCGTTCTTCAGGCTCTTCGATTGGTAACTTGTAGACTTGTTTAGGGATGAAAGGAAAAGAATAATCCGCGGGAAAATCAGCACCATTATCAGGCGTAAAATCTTCCCCAGTAAGAGCATTGATACGAAATAGCCGTAGGGTCGAGCTCTGATAAAAGTCCAGTTCAGAAAATGAGATCAGAAAATAATCAACGCCTCTAAAATAACAAAAGAAATTCACCTCTGCCTTATATTCAACGCCAAGTGCCACCAGCGCTGGGGGATATTTGATGAACGCCGTACGTACAATAAATATTTGGTAGAGTTCTTTAATTGAATGGTCAAAGTAACGTGACCAGACCACATCGCCTTTATTGGCCGTATCTAATGCCACTAGCTTTTTCGGTGTTACAAATATTAAAAGCTTCCGGAACCCAAACGTATCTCGATAAAGACTTTTCACTTTACGATCATCTGATGATGGAGTGCCTGCGAAGGATGAGTAATCACCAGTGACAAAATGTTTGATATAAGTAGGGATGTAAAATGGCAAATCCTGTATTAGATGAGAATTGATTAGAGTAATGTATACGTTAAGTCAAAGAATTAATATAAAATCAAGAAATCTATTATATGAAATTTACTTGGAGTTGATAAATGTGGGTTTTTAGACGTCGTATATAACGTGCCAAAGGTGTAGTGGTTTCTGCCTCTTCTAATAAAAGACCATTTTCTTTTTGAGAATTCAAATTAAAAAGATCATTTCAACGGATAAGAAAATTTAATGGAAAACTATACCGAGTTCATCAATATCTTGTGACCATAACTTTCTCTCTGGAAAATCCAAAAATTCGACTTGGATCGCATGAGCTAGGGATTCTTCTCGTTTCCAAACAAATCTTCCATCCTGCCAGAAATAGACTGACTGATCTTGGGAAACCATAAAAATTTGATAAGAAAGCTTTTCTTTTTGTTTATTGTCAACATCCAGAATAGACTATAAATTAGAATAAAAATTTGATATAAATAAGATTTCAAAGGGAGGATCGTAATTTGATTATATTTAATCCTCGGGAAATATTTCATATTTAAAAAGATATCCAATATCCTGATTCATACCTTTTGTATACATCCAGACGTTTTCAATGAGTGAGAAATCGAGTGAATAGCCAAAACTCGCCTTGATGCTGGTGCAACAATTTCGATCTTAATACTTTCCTATTAGAATTCAATCAATGAATTTCATAATCAAGTGAATTAACAATTTATTATGGTGAGGAATGATTTTTAGCACATTTTTTATACCTCTGATTCGCGACGACTTCTTGAAACTATCAGGCTATTGGTTTTATCGACGACTGCTGAGTAGATCGATTTTCCTGGCTAATTACATGAAGAATTAAAAAGCCAATGACTTATTGTTGAGTAATATATCAAGAATTACTTCATCCTTATTCTTACCCTTTCTTCAAGATCGTAGAGAACAGCCAATCGACCACCCTCAGGATCAACTTTAAAAACAGCCGCAGAGCTACCATGTGTAGTTTTTATTTGTGCCAAGAACTCTGTCCTAGAACCAAGGTTCAAGTTTATGAGCTCAAGTGGTCCGTTAGCATCCTTAAATGATGGGATAACATTTCCATATAGAGCCTAAATTTGCAAAAATGACACAATTTGATGATTCTAAAATTATATATAAAAGTTGGATTCTCCTATCTATTACCTCTAATGGAGCCTCATCAATTTCTACGGTACCAAATCGGTTAACTCGCATATGAGGTCCCTCTTTCCACACGACAAATCCATTGTTACTTTCTCCACCAATTACAATGATATCATTCAACGATGCCACTTTAGAAACAAGAGTGTTTTTTCTCAAGGTATCCCCGATAGTGGCATCCAACGTAACAACCTCGATCGCATAGGATTTGTTATTGGTTGTCTTTAATCCTACAACCTGAAGTGCTGCACCGTAGTGAACTATTCGTGTGAATGTGATTGTTTTTGAGCTGAAATTTCGTATAAAAAAGTTGAAATCGATGTCACGAAAAAGCAAAGCATCATTATACCCAAGACTATGATTTAGATTAGAAAATCGACAATACCTATTCTCATCGATAATGGCTTTCCAAAGTTGTTTTCCATCTCGAATGGAAAATTTGGTTACACTGGCACCGTCCAATAGAATGAACACTCCTGATTTATCTGTTGCAAAGATAGCATCCACAGTGGAATTGGTTTCACTGCTATTATCATTGCTTTTGCCAGTTTTCTCGGCGACCTTTTGTTCCCAGATCAAGGAACCCGAATCAACATCCCATAAGCGAATCATATTAGATCCATCTCTGTTGGATACAGAGAGAGCATCTTTTTTGAATTTAGTTGTGTTTAGATTTGATATTGTATTAAGATCACCCGAGAAATAACAAAGGAGGCAAGACAAGACAGACGGATCAGATAAGAATCATAGATTCAGAGGGACAAAATGCCAATTTAATGATTTCCCATTTTATTAATTTTTGAACTTTACTCAACTTGTTTCATGGGATATGAACGTAAATATACGCTCACTTTCTTCAAATACTTGACGCCACTCTGATTTTTAGAGATCACATGACAATAAGTAAATAAATTGAAATGACCTCTCTGATGTCATAGCTTTAGAAAAAGTCTGATATCCACAAATTCTTGTATTGTTGTCAAGTCACTGTCTGAACGAGGCCTCACTAAGAAATCCCAACTTTGGTATTCTAGAACATATGAACGTCCAGGATCGTTCTCTTAAACCGAAATAAAGATTCCCAGAAACTCAACAATTATGATGAAAGCTCAAATCATCATTGATCCCCTTAAGAATGCACTTAGCCAAATTCTGGAAACTTGAAAAAAAGGAGTGTGGTACTAACCAACATTTCCATTGTGAGCACTTAAAGAGGCGATGACGTTACGATCAGTAGCAGTTAATATAGACACACCACGTGAGGTCCTATGGAATAATGAAATTCTCGGTGTTCCAACATACTTTTGATGCCTAGAAACAAGAAGAGGATAAATCATTGATTAGAGATTAAAGTTTCGAGGTTGATTTAAGTAAGCTAAGCTCCAAAATTTCTCACCAGTCTATTACTCCTGCCTCATTTTCATATAGACCTTTTCCATGCTGAACAAACAATGATAGAAAAAGAAGAATATATAAGCTAGAGAAGTTTCTTAAATTTCGCCGTTGAATTATGGCCATATTTCGGGGACTGTTTAATATCTAGTTGAAAGAAATTAATCAGAAGTAGTCGATTGAAAACATTACAAGAAATCATGTGACTAATCGAGATCAATGATTTTCTTGCTAATTTAAATAATTAAATGTTTATTTTATTTTTTTCTATATAAAAATGCAAAATTAATAATTATTTATAATTTAAATTTATTATTCTTTGAGTGTCATCTTTATTTTATTTATTACAATTATACAATTTTAGTAGTTGTGTATATTTTAGACTCTTAAATTATTATATTGGCTACAAATCTTAAATATATAAAATAATAATAATTTTTGAAAAAAAATAATAATTTAGCAAGCTTAATCTAAATAGCAGCATTCAAAAAAAACTAAGAAGCCAAATTTTTATAAAAAAGCTAGATATTGTCTTTAATAACCAATTTTAAATTAAAAAAACTCATATAAAAACTAAAATACAATTTTAATATAAGTTAATTTAATTTTAATAATTTTATTAAATATTAAAATAGAGACAATTTAAAATTAATAATATTTTTAAAAGATAAAAAAAAATGCTTTAATTTTTATTTAATTAGCTTAATCTTTAAAATTAAGTAATTTAATAAATTAATTAATTAAAATTATATATAAAAACATGTTTTGTTTTTAAAACTAATAATAATTAATTAAAATTTAATATATTAAGCAATTTACTTATATATTAAGTATTAACTTTAATAAACATATTATTACTATTATTATTTAAATTAAAAAAAACTATAATTTATAAACAAATTAAAATTAAATATTATAATTAATACAATTATAATAAATTAATATAAATATTAAAAAACAAAAAAACCAATATTTTATTTTTTATAAAAAGAAAAATAAAGTTTAAATTAAAAATATTATTTTAAAAAACACAAAAAAAATATAATTTTTAATATTTTAAAAGAAAAAAAAATTGTTTTTTTGTTTTTTGGCTATTTAAATAAAATAAAATAAATTATTAAAAAATATTAATCTAATTATTAGTTTATTATTAAAAAAATTTTATAATAATAACAATTATATTAAAAAATATTTATTTAAAGTCAAAAAAAATGTTTTTATAATAATTTTAATTTAAAAATAAAAAAATAATTTATAATTATTAATAAGATAATAATAATATTTTATTTTTTTAATAATTCTTAAAATTAATAACAATTATTATTGTACTTTTTAATTTAAATTTTATTAAAAATTTGGTTAACAAAATATATAAAAAATAAAATAAAATAAGTTTTAAATTTAAAAAACCAAGTTTTTATATATAAAAATTTTGGCTCTTTTTGTAATAATTAAAATTTTTAAAAATTTTCTGTTAGAATTTATAATTTGTTTTTTTTAAAGTTTTATAATTTTTATAATTTTATTTAAATATTTATACAGTTTTAATTGTTTTTTATATAACAAATTTTTATTAATAAATAAGTGTTTTTTTAAGTGTATTAAAAATAGTAATTATTTTATTATTATATATTTAAATTTATATTTATTTAATTTATTACTAATTTGTTTTTTTTTGTTTTTAATAGCAATATATATTTATTATATTAATTATTATTTGTTTTTTAATAATTAAGATAATATTTATAAAAATATTAAAAATAATATATTTAATTATATTTGATTTTTATTAATTATTAAAACTGATATATTATAATAAATAAATAATTTTTTTTAGATTAAATTTAATTTAGTTTGCTGTTGTTACTAAAGATTTTTGGTCTTTTTTTTTAAATATTATTAATATTATTTTGCTGTAAATTCATGATTATTGGAAGTTATAGAATCTTTAATAATTAAATTTTTCTTTAAATTATCTTTTATAATTTGAACAATTAGACTTATGAGTAAAATAACTAATTTTATGCCAATTATTTATATAGTTATTTTGCAATAAAAATTAATTCTTTTTCAAAAAATGCTTATCTGAAAGTTTACTAAAATATATAGTTACTTTGTTATGAAAGTCAACTTTTTTATAAGAATTTTGTTTGTAAACTACTTTAATATATATAATAATAAAAATAAAAAAAAATAAAAAAAATATTTTTATTAAAAGAATTATCTTTTGTTTAAGCTTAAAGTTATTAACAGATTACTAAAATTAATAACTAATTAATTTCAAGCAAAATAATTATAATTTTTGTTGTTTTTTAATATAGTTTTTATTAAAATAATTTGTATAGATACTAAAAAAAAATATTTTTAATAAAGATAATTTTAATTAAGATATATTTTCTTAAAAAAAAAGCTTTTTTTTTATACAATTTGTTATAAAGTTCAAAGTGTTGTATGATCTGATTATTATATTTGTGTATTGTACAAATTAATTTATTAATTAGATAATAATATTTGGTAATATAATTGAATAAAAAGTAATAATTAAAACAATAATAATATATGTTAATTAAAAATAAAAATTATAAGAATAATTTCATGTTAATTATTAATTAAATTTTACTGGTAACATCATTTTTTCTTTAAAACTGAGTTTTATCAAAATCCAAGTACTATTTATAATATTTAGATAGTAATCTAATATTATTAAAGTTAGTTTAAAAATTATTAAAATTTCAGTTCTATAAGTCTGTTAATATATTGAATTTTTAATAATTAAAATATTGGATTTTGTAAAATAGTTTTGCATATATTAAATAAGTTATAAGATCTAAAAACTGCTCTGAATTTATATTACATGTTTGTTAATTTAGTTGTTATCTTAAATTTATGGTGTATTTGTTTTTATATAATTTTAGGAATAAAATTAATTGTTTTAAGTTCTAGTTTTTATTAATATAGTGTTTTTCTAATTTGAAAGTATTAATAAATAAGAATATATTTACTGCTTTTATTAAGATAAAGTTAAAGTTTTTGTTGTATTCTAATATTTAAGAAAATATTTATAAAAGTAAATAATAGATTTTTTTAAAACTTGTTTTAACAGTTTTAATAAATAAATTTCAGAATAATTTTTTGTATTTTTTTTATAAAAATAATAATTCTGAAAATTATTTACTATTAGAGTTGTAATTTTTTTCTAAATATAATTAATTTAACTTTTATTGATTATTATAAATAAGTTAAGAAGTGTTTTTAAAGCTAACATTAATTTTTAAGATATTTATTGAATGTTTTAAAGAATAATTATTATTAGTTATAAAAAAAATTACTAAATTTATAAAAAACTTAAATTATTTTTAGTATAAAAGTTTTATCTATTTTTAAATTGGATATTTTCTAACAACAATTTTTTTATTTTTGTTTAACATTTTGTATTATTTTTAAAGAAGATACTAATATATTAAATAAATTAAATATTCTGGTTTGGTTGTTGTTTTATTATAACTATTGGTTTTAAGTTTTAAAGAATATTTTCAGAATTAATTAAAAAAAAATATATACTAATTTATAAAATTAATAATTTGAAATTGGTTTTAAAATAATAATGTTTCAATTAATTTTTATGTATAACTTTCATTAGAATTTTGTTATTAAGTTTTAATTTATATAATTTATTATTTAGAATTTTATAAATATAAAATAGTATATCTTATTTATAATTAAAATTTATATTCTATTGTTTTTCAGTTTTAATTCTGTATAAAAAAATTTTATTTTTAATTTTGAATTTATTAGTAACAAGTAATAATTTGTTATTATATTGTTTTTTTGTTGGATTTAAGAGTATTTAATATGTATAACTGTAATTTGTTTTTTTTTTAAGATGCTAAAAAAAATATAGACTTTTTATTAAAGTATAATTAAGATATTGTTATTAGTAAATTGTTTTAAAAAAGCATTTAAAAATGCTTGTCAATTTTTAAAAAATTTATTTAAGTTTTTAAACTATTATTCTACTGTTTTTTAGAGAAAATAAGAAATAGCTTTTATCATTTTTGCTGTGTTTTAGCTATTTGTATTTTCTGCTTTTAAGACTTTATCAAGTTATTTTTAAGAATTAATATTAACATCTTTTTTTATAAATTCAATGATTTTTGCAATATAAATAGTTGTCATTTTTTTTGTGTTTTTGTTTTTAACAGTTTTTTTTTAATGAATTCAAAAATTTTTTTGTTATTGTCTATGTTATTAAAGTAATTACTTTGGTTTTTTGCTAAGTAATTAAAAAGATTTGTGTTGATAAAAATTTGTTGAGGCTATTGTGTTGGGCTTTTTAATAATATAAAGTTTTCCAATCTTGAAAAATAATTAAATAATGAATTTGGTATCTAAACTTGAACAAATAAAGCTGAAAAAGATGTAATTAAAAGTAATAGTTTAAAACTAACTCTTTATTTAGATGTCTGCAAGTATTAAAAATTGTTTTTGGTGTATTGAATATTATATAAACTGGTTAAGTATTTTTTTTTTGCTTTTTTTGTTTGTTTTAATTTCAAATTTAAGTTTAAGAACAAATTATAAATTGGCAAAGTATTTTTCTTTGCAAAATTTGATAATATTATAATCTAGTTCTTTAAAGTAAATAGCACAATTATTAGCACTAATATTTGCTAAATTTCTATTTAAATAATAAATAAGATTTTCAAGAAGATTTTACTTGATTTTTGTAATATTGTAGTTTCTAAAAAAATAATCATTAATTTGGTTTTAATGTATTAAAAAAATGTTTTCTTGAAAGTTGTAATTCTATTTCAAATTTCAAATTTCAAATTATTGTTTACAGTAAATGTAAATTAACTGATAGTACTTTAGAATTATTATGTTTAAAGTAATTATTATTTTAAAGTTGTTATTACTATATTAATCTATGAAAGAACATCAAATGTTATTAAAGATTTTTGGTCTTTTTATTTAAATATTGTTAATATTATTTTGCTGTAAATTTATAATTATTAAAAGCTATAGAATCTCTAATAACTGAATTTTTTTTTAAATTATTTCTTATAATTTAAATAATTGGGCTTATAAATAGAATAACTAATTTTGTACCAGTTATTTGTATAGTTATTTTACAATAAAAATCAACTTTTTTTCAGAAAATACTTATCTAAAAGCTTATTAAAATATATAGTTACTTTGTTATAAAAGTCAATTTTTCTAAAAAAATCTTATTTATAGACTACTCTAATATATATAATAATAAAAAAATATAAAAATAAAAAAATATAAAAAATATAAAAGAAAAAAAATTTTATTAAGAAAATTATTTTTTGTCTAAATCTAAAGCCACTAACAAATTACTGAAATTGGTAGTTAATTAATTTTAAAATATTAATAAAGATTTAGATAATTTTTATTGTTTTTTAATGTAGTTTTTATTGAATAATTTATATAAATATTAAGAAAAAATATTTTTGATAAAGATATTTTTGATAAAAACAATTTTAACTAAAATACATTTTTGTGAAAAAAAAAGCTTTTTTTTATATAATTTATTATAATATTAGTCTATAAACTTGAACTTTTTTTTTCTATAATTTTAATAAATAAAAAATATATTTTAACAAACTATAAGTTATTTTTATAAACTATTAACTATTTTGATAAACTATTAAATTATTTTACAAAATTTTACAAATTTTTAAATATTATAAAATTCAAAGTATTCTATAATCTAATCATCATATTTATGTATTATACAAATTAAGTTATAATTAGATAATAGTATTTAATAATATATGCTAATTAAATATAAAAATTATATTAGTAATTTTATGTTAATTATTAACTAAATTCTATTGGTAATACTGTAAAAAATATAGATTATATATATATATATATTTATTTATTTATTTATTTTATTAATAAATATAGTTTAATTACTATCTAATATAAAAAATTAAACTAAAAAACTTTAATTAAATACAACTTATGTATTTTTTATATGTGATTAGTTATTCAGACCAATTAAGACTATATTATATACTTATTTATATTATTATATTATTATTCAAGCCAGAAAAAAACAATCAAAATCTATAAAACCCAAAATCAATAGCAAAAACTTTATTAATACTAAGTAAATAAACTATGTTATTTAATAATTGAAATAACAAAAAACATAATAGTTCAAAAACCATATCTATATTGCCAATTAAATTATAATTCTTTATATTAGTTCGAAATTTAAATCTAAAAATCTACACTATTATTTTATAATACTTAATAAACTTATAAACAAACTCTATTATTATTAAAACAGATTTTTTTTTATTCTCAAATACTAGCACTGTTTTTTTAAAACATCTTTTTATAACAAAATTTTTACAAAAAATTTTATATAGATTAATATTTAATAGATTTAACAAAAAAGTCTAAACAACTACAATAATAGAAAAATTTTAAGATTAATTAAAGATTTTCAGTAATCAACCAATTTTTGTACTATTTTTTATATGAAACATCATTTTTTAAACAGATAAAAACATGATTAGAAAATTTTACCTTATTATATAGTAAACACAAAACACCAAAATAGAATTTATTATAAATTTTATTTTTACAATAATTGGCAATCTTTTATAAATAGCCTTTATTATATAAATATGCAAATCCAAAAACATTTTACTAGTAAACTCAAATTATATGTAAGACTTAATATAAATAACAAAACTTTCAAACCAAATTCTATGTAAATATTTCTAAACAGTTAAAAATTTACCAGAATTTAAAATATTAAAAATATTATAAACTAAAAATATGTTCAACAAATTAAAACCAAAGTTAATTATAAATTCAAAAGTTATATCAAACCAATAAAATACTAGACTTCTTAAATTTAACTTTTTCTAATAATAAAATGTTTTTTAATTCATAATTATACTATATTTATTTAACAGCTTATTATCAAAAGCCATATTAAAACACTTTAAAAAATTGATTATATTATAATAATAAAAAGTTTTCAAAATAATTAATATTAAAAACTTGTCAAGATCATAAAAAACATTAAATATATTATTAGCCAACAAGATTTTATTATCTAAAAAAACTTTTATCATGTTTACAAAAAAATTGTTTACAAAACTAATCCTTAATTTTGCAAAAAATTATAGTAAATTTACTAATGTTAATCTTAATATTTGCAAATTCAACAACTAATAATCAAACAAATATCCAAAAACTCCAGCAGTATTAGAAAATACAATTAATAAAACTGTTTTGTCTTCAGTTTGTATTTGTTTAAAAGTTTATAGACCATATAAAAAAAAGTAATATAAAAATTTACTAGAAAAATCTCTTGGCAAATTAGCTTTGGCCTTAAGTTTTTTTTTTATAAAAACATTATTATTTATAGAAAAGTAAAAATTATAATAGATAGAAAAATAGCCAATAAAAATTAGTATAGTAAAAAAAGAAATTTCAGAATTTTTCTTAAAAAATTGAAAAATTTCAAAAAATTTCATATAATGAGAAATATGTATATATAGTAGTAATATTAGAAGTAAAAAAAGTAGTTAATTAGATTTAAATAAGTTCCAACCAATAAGTAATTAAAATATATCTCTTTTTAAAAGTTGGTTTTCTTTATCTTAAAGTAGAATTATCCAAATATCAAATAAAATCATTATTTATTTTCAATTCATGTTATTCATATTATTGAATTAATATTACTACTTTCTAATTTAATCAACTACTTATGATAATAACATTTACTATTTAACTATACTAGAACAATAACTTTTAATTACAATTATTAACAGAATACTAATTTTTTATTTATTTTTTATTTTTGTTTTCTTGTTGTTTACTAATTAATTAAAGAATTAAGTACTAAGATATGACATTAAAAATAATTTGGTAAAAGATTCATAAAATAAAGATAATAACTCAGAAAAAAAAAAATTTACCAAAAAAACATAATTGTTTAATTAAACTGGTTATTACACTGAAGACAAAAATTGGAAAAAAACCATTAATTAAATTTCTGTCTATTATACAAAAAACTCAACCAAACTTTTTAGATTATAAAAGTTTTTAGAAATTAATATTATCAGTAACTATTAAGTATCAAGTTATGAATTTGTTATTTATTTTAACATTTCAAATAATTATTTATAATAATATCTTATTTGCTATACACATTTTTTAAAATAAAACTGAACTAGATTTTATAATTAATAATAAGTTGTAAACAGTTAATACTAAATAAAAAACTGCTTATTCAACAAAGTTTTTTTTAATATTATATTAGAAAAAAACTTGATATTTAAATACATCTTAACTAAACTTAGCTTAAACATATTCTTAATTAACAAAAAATTTTCCAAATATTTGTGAGACTTATTTTTTTGCTATTGCTATTGACAGTTTATTAATAAACAAAAAAGCATTCTTAATTTTTTAATTAATAAGAATAATCACTATTTTTTTATTGTTAATTAAAATGTTATTAATAAAAAAACTTACTGATAATATTTAAAATATATTGCATAAATATATAATTATTTTCTATTTAAATTGTATTATTAATAAAAATACTTGCTATAAAAAACATAATTCTGTCTAAACTAGTTTTTACTCTTCTTATTTTTGCAACAGATTTTATATTTACACAGTATCTACACAAATTTTTATACTTTTTAATTTTTTATAAAAGAAAATCATTGAATATTTTCCAAAAAAAAAGTAAAAAAATCTTATTCTAATTCAAGTCATTATGTATTTAATATTTATCTAAGAGCCCAAAATTTGTTATTATCTTATTAATTCTATTTTTGTGTAAATTGTCAAAGAACTGGATAAATTTTTTATATATTTTTATCCACTTCAAATTTTATTATAAGTAAATTCAACCAACAAAATTATAAATTTTATGTATATGTTGTAAAACCAATCATATATATTTTTTTCAAAACATTCTTAATAATAGAGTCTATAACAAAGACTAAAATCTGTATATAAGTGCTTTTAAGCACTGAAAAATTGTTTCTATAAAGCATATTAAACTTGTTATAAACAGAAAAAATATAATTTAACAAAATTTTTAACAGAATCTTTCTAGCTATTTTAATTAAAATTATTGGTCTGATATTTATTAGTACTTTTTTTTATTTATATGACTTTAAAATTATAGACATCTAAGTTTTTTTCTAAGACACAAAAACTGTTCTTAAAATTAAACAACTATTTAACAAATTTAAAAGACATTTTAAAACATTACTATTGTTATGTTTTTACAATTTATTTAAAATACCAGAAAAACTAACTGTTTTATTATTAAAAAAATATTTAATTGTATACTCTAATTCATTAAAACTAATTTTTATTATTATTCTAAAGAACATATTATCATTTATATAATTCAAAAACACATATTAATAAGACTAAAGATTAAAAATAATTTTTGGTATCAAATGCTTCCTAGTTTAACCCTTTATAATAATATTTATCTTATTTTGTACTTTATTTGGTTTTAAAACCATTTTGTTTCTAATTACCAAATGATCAAGTATCATTTTACAAAAAAGTTATTTTAAAATACTCCTAATTATATAGTCTTTATTTATACAAAATTTTTTTATTATTTTATCAATAGCTTTTTTAATAGCTAAAGTCTTAATAAATTCTGATTTTTGAAACTTTAAAGCATGATATTTTTTTATGGCTTTAAATAATTAACAAAGAACTTTTTTATATTTTGTTTTATACTTAATCAAAAATTACATATTAAAAGCTTTAACATTATTAAATCTTAATTATATTTTCATAAAATAACCAAAATTTTTAATTTAAAGAATTTAAAAGACTGTTTATTCTTTAAAGCATCAAACTTATTATATTAATGTTTAAAAAAAACTTTATTTGCTGAATTTATTATCATTTTTTTTAAAATATCTCATATTATATTTAATTTATTTTGTTTTTTTATATTTTAAAACTTACATAAAATTAAAGACAGATTTAATAATAAACATTCTTTAAAACATGTTTATTTTACTTTATTGATATTTTTTATGTTAAATCTCTAATAATTTTAATTAATTTACTTGTATAAAAAATTTAAATAAACATTCAAAAAACCATCTAACTTAAGAAAGACTAATACAGCTTTGTAATTAATATTAAAAAACTTAAACACATCAAAAACACTATAATTAACAATTATTGATAAAAGATAATTATTAACAAAAATATAATCAATGGTTTTTTTTACTTTTTTTAAGTTATTTTAAGTAAAAAACTTAGCAAAAAAATTTTCAGAAAATAAACTTTGCAAATCTAATTCAAAACATTTTCTAAAACTGGCATTTTTTTTGATCTATTTTTATTAAAATCATCTCTTAGCACTATATAAGAGCTAGAACTAACTGTTTTGGTAATAAATAAGTTAATATTTCTAGTTTAATCAAAACATATATTAATATATTAGCATAAATTTTTAGAATTATTATCAAACAAAAAATAAATTAATATAAAACAACCCAAAACTTTTAATATTTTGTATACATAATAAGCCAACTTATTATTTATTATTATTGTTATACTTGAATCTAAATAGTCAGAATTCAGACCAAACACAAAAATTTTTAAACTAAAAAACTTATTCTTTATTTAAAACCTAATTTATTCTTTTAATTTTGTTTTTATAATAATTAAAACCATATTGTTAGATTTTATATGTTAATAAACAATGTTTTTTTGCTTAACTAGATTGTTTATACCTCTGATATTATATGTGGATATTTTTCAAACATAATTAGTTATTAAAATAAAAAGAAAGCACTTAAAAATCTAAATTAACACACAAATAATCTAATTTTATTAGAATTAAAACAACAAATATCTTAAAAGTAACTATTTTTGATTTTAACTGTTTACTTAAGTGGTTAAAATCTTAGAACTAATTATGCTTAAACCTAAATTTTTATTTATTGCTATTGAAAAAAAAGAAGATAATATTTATAAGTTATTTAAAACCATATTTAAATCCAAATTTGAATTCAAAACCATTAAATTAACTGAGATAAAAGATAAAAAAATAGAAGCCAGAAATACTAATTCCAAACTGCTTAGCTTGTATACAATGCTTAATTAATTAGTCAACAATTCTAAAAACCATTTTAAAAAGTTAACTAAGCATCAACAGAAAACATTATCTAAGAGATAAAGAGAACTTTATTAAACTGTAAAGTGCTAAAATAAAAAAGACCAAGTAGAAAAAATAAATAAATATTAGCAGAAACAACAACCAAAAAAACTATCTGTGTCTAAAATTTGTCACCAAAAGCAGTAGATTAAAAGATAGAAACATTTTTTTTAACATAAAAATAGACTAACTAAAAATAATCTTTGTTTAAAACAAACTTTTTATAAATTTTTTTCAAAACAAAAACAGATAAGTTCTTAAAATTACACCCAAGAAAAAAGTATTTAAAATGTTCATACTTTTTATACTAAATCAAGTTTAATCTAGTTCAAAAAAGTTTTATTTTATCAAAAATCAGCTTTGTTTAAAAAATTAATTTTTTTTTTTTATTAAAGTTTAATAAGTGAAGTCCAAACGCCACTTAGTGCTATACATCACTGAAATAATCTAAACTAGATACGAATCATGTCTTTGCTACACATGACCAGACACTCAGACTAGTTAGAACAACACTATGCACTTATATGAACAGAAGCCATGTCACCAACATCTGCATAAAACAAACAATGCTTACGATACCCAAAACCGATGCCAAGTATATTAGCAACATCCAACAACCTAATCACCCCAGCTGAAAGCCATGTAGAAAAACCAGAAACAGCAACAAGAATAGAACTATCATGTAGAATCAGCTTATTCTTCTCCATAATGGCCCGGTGTTTCACACAGACCAGCCAAATATTATCACAAAATGTAAGACAAAACTCACATACAAAATTCACAACATTAACCACTGCCATCTTAGGATTTTTGTAAACAAAAACAGACTTGCAATACCAATTGCCAAAAACAAAGTCCTTACACAGGGCCATACTGACAATCACATCTAAAATGCAAGTTGACAACAACTGCGATACACACAAAAAAGAACGAGACAGACCAAAACGCAACTCTCAGACAGCTGCATAAGTGTCCAACAAACAAAATTAATTTTAAATCTTCTAATTCAAAACCAATTATAGTATAATAAACTTTATTACTAATATTAAATAAACAATTTATCATATAAGTTTTGCTACTAATTTTTTTTAATAAAACACTAAGAATATAAGCAGTTATTCTTATAAATAAAGTAACAGAAGCATTCTAAACTAATTTTTTAATATTTAAACATCACAATTTCTTATAGTTTTGGCTATATATATTGAATTTTTTCCAATTAAAAATAATTAACTTAATACTAACTGATCAGCTTAATCTGATTTAACAAATTTTATCATAGCTTTTTGCCACAATCTAATAAGTTGTAATTAAATTAACACTACTTGATCAAACTCAAAAAAAGCTGTAACAATTATTTTTTTCAACATATCCATAGAAATTTTTTTGATTATTACAGTCTGAATTAAATAGAATTTTTGTTTTTTAAGATTGCTATTTATCTTAATACCTTTTTTTTAACCAATAATGCAGCTTTTTTTTAATGTAAATATAAATTTAATAATCTCTTTAAATTTTGAGAGATTAATAAGTTTTTTAAAACCATTGATTAATAAAAATAATTTTCTGATTATTTGTGTCTTTGCTATTGTTAATTTGTCTTTTACTACTGAAAAATTAATGTTTAAAGCAAAAGATTTCTTAATAGTCATTTCTATTTAAGTTTTAACAATTTTGAATTCTATCTATTTTCTGTTTAAAAAAATTAAAAGACAGAGAAAAAAAAGAAAAAAAAATCTTATTATTATTTATATCATAACTAAAAAAGCCAAATAGTAAACCAACTACAGTATTAATATTAATCTGCTTGATTTTAAAAGTATTTATTTTAAAATCTAACTATTATTTATCCTTATTATCTGGTTTATAATCTGTATTAATATTTAAAAAGATTACTAAAAAAGTATTATTATTTGTATTTATTTTAGCAAACTGATTAACATGTTTTAATCCATTAAAACTCAAATTTGTTTAATTATTTGAATGCTTTATATTGTTAAAGAAAGCTTATTGTTTTTGAACCAAACTTCTATTAACAAAATTTAATATCAAAACTTTGATTGACTTTTTTTTAATAATAGTATTACTTATAATAACAGTTAGTTTAACAATAAAAAAATTTATTTCTTAAGAAATAATAAATATAAAAACAAAAAACAAAAAAAAACCTTTTTTAAAAAGTTTGACTTTTTTTTTGAAAATTTAGAACAAAAAAAGAAAGAAGTTTTTATGTTATATTTTATATTTATTTTAATAATAATAATAATAATATTATAATAAAACAAAAATATTATAAACATAATTTATAATATATATTTATATTTTTATTTAAACTAAATAATTTAATAATATTATTTAATAAAACTTTTAACAAATTATAAATAAAAAACAGTTTACTATTGTTTTTTTTTATTAGTTTTTTTTAAATTTTTTCAATTTAAAACTGAAATTTCAGATCTAAAACCTATAATTAATCATAAAATTATGTACAAATTTTATTAATTTTAATATTATATTTTTAGTTTTATTAAAAATTATTAGTGTTTTATAATTCTTAAAAACAAAATTTTTATATAAAACAACATATAAATTAATAGTAGTTAGACAATTAAATAATAATTGCTATTATCAATAAAAATTTAAGTTATTAATTAACATAAAATTATTTTTATAATTTTTATTATTAATTAGTATATTATTATTTTAATTTATTACTTATTATTTTATTAAATTATTATATATTATTATTTAATTAATACTCTGATTTGTATAATACACAAATATAAATAATTATAATAATTAAAATATGTAATAATATTAGTTTTTTGGTTAAAACAATAGCAGATAACTTTACTGATTTTATTGCTATAAATAAAAATATGTTAATTTTTTGTTTAAAATTTAATTAATAATAAAATATTTTTTGAATTTATTAATTAAATTTAATATAGTATTGTATAATTCAAACATAATATTTATATTATCACAATTTTTTGGTGTAAAAAAACAAATTTATATTTAATTTAAAACTCATCAATTGTTTAAACCAACCAAAACTAAAATAATTTTGTGTTTAAGATTGTATAATTTTACATTAAAAATCAATTTAATTAAATATTTATGTTTTTTTTTAAAGTTATTCCAAATTTATGGTTTGGCTTTTTTATTTATAACATAATTTAAATCTATATCTATAATATTGAATTTTTGCTTGTAAAAATTTCTACTAATAATTATATATGTATTTTTATTAACTGTTTTAGCAATTATTAACGAACTTGTTTTATTTCAAAATTTTCTATATATTTAATATGCAAAAAGGCTTCTTAAATCAGGCACTTATCACTAAAAAAAATATATCTCTGAATCGTGAAAAAAACTTTGAAATTTATATTTAGTAACATGTTCATACAGACAAAAAAAATACATAGGTGAAAAAGAAGCCCAAATTCTATGTTATTGACATGAAAGAACTCTCAACAAAAGGTAATCTTAAAAATTTGGCTTTTGACTAGCTAGAGTTAAATATGTAAATTTCGAGTTCAAATATATATATATATACAACAGGATAGTTCTTATTCTTAAATATCAATTAACGAAAAATTGGTTTGTGGAATATATAATTAGAAATTATGAAAACGAATAAATTAATAACCCAAATATTCTCAATGTTTTGCTTGATAAGTGGTAAATTTTTGATTTTTGGTCTGGGGAATTTCCATAAGCCTACTCTAATTTGGTTACATCCGCCGATGAATCTCAATCTCTTAAATTTTCTCCTTGCTCACCTGCTGTTTCGTTTGAATCCCCATCAAGTATTTGTGAATATCCCCAACTTTTCCATTTCTGCCATCCCCAATAACCAGCACTGCCTCCCATTGTTAAAAACCCTCCGAGGCCAAGCCCAATTAAAACCATCAAACCCATACGCACGAGATGCTGTGATGAATTTCTAATCAACACTTTATCTATTTGGAAAACCGCCCCACCATTCGATGTTTTGCCTATGGAAATTATTTTTGCACGTTCATCAAAGCTCAAGGCACCTTGAATTTCCACATAGTATAATCTAGTGAAAAGATCCTGCTTGATTTGTATCTTAATATCGTTCGCGAGAAGAGTTGGAAATGCCTCACCATCTTGAAGCTCTTCAATAGTTCCAGGAATAACATGCATTCCTAAAATTCGTAGAAGATTATCTGGATCTTTTTCACGCTGTTTAATATTCAATTTGTTTAATTCCTCTTCAGGAGGTAAAAGTATTGTGAAAGGTTCCTCTGAATGGGCGAGTATAGATGTAAAATTGGTGATATTGAAAATTTTCAGCATATTCTCTGCATTTAGCGCTGTAAGTATTTTAAGCGGGGTGATCTGAATGATGGGTGGTATTCGTAGAGAGTCAACAAAATGAACAACCCCATTTTCGATAAGTAGATCGCGCTCAGTGACAGTTGACGAATAATTTTGACTTGTGAGTATAATTTTTTCATCTTGACGCTCAATTGTTAAGGGAGTTCCTTCAACGGTCTCGTGTTGGAATTTTCCTTGGGGAATATTTTCCGTATAGAGGATCTCATCAAGAACATGAAATTTGAGGACTGAGTAAAAGTCATCTTGGCCAGTTGGATGCAAGAAATAGTTGTACACTAGCCCAAGTTCTTCAAAAGCTTCATCAATTGGCGCAAAAACAGTAATTCCAGGTTTAGCTTCAGCAATATCATCGGCATCCGTCCAAAGAATGGCATTGACAAAGTGTTTAAGTTTTGGGTGGGAACGAAAAGTTTGTACAAAATCACCAGGTTGATTAAGCGATCTTTCGAGTACATAAATGATCGAGTTACCAATCTCCACTAACATATATTGAGTTAAATAGTGTAAAAAGGCTGGATAAAATGATTCAAAAGAGAAATGAATTGTTTAAGGGAGATATTTCATACCTGGATCTCCAATCGCTAAAACATTATTGAATCGAATTTGCTTTCGAGCGATATTTTTTGTGACCTTTGTGCGCTGCCTGTTCCCCTTCAAAGCACGGGTTTTCAGTTCAGTAGGGAGGAGTAATCCAGTACTTAAACTATCAATATTTCTTTTCCCTTCCACAAAATGATATTTTAAAAATTTTTCATTGTCGGGGGCCAGAAAATTTTCATTTAAATCACTGTCACGAGGAGCCAAAATCGTGTATGGGACTTTGGAGTCTTGAATTAGATGGTCAAGGCCAGCTTTTTGGATCCAATGTACAAATATAGTAGCATCAAGACCACATAGATATTTCAACTCATTGAAATGTAATGCTGAGGGAGCCGAAACACGGTTAATAACGTGAACAACACCTAAAACGGGAAATGAGATTTAGTTTTTGTATCATTCTTAAAATTTCAATGAAAAAGAAATTACCATTCTCAGCTAAAACGTCTGTTTGAGTAATATTCCCATCTCCAACTTTAATGTACTCAGGATATATTTGAATTTCTATAAATTCACCTTGTAAAGTAGGTTCTGAAAAATATTCCGGTCATTTTAATTGTGAACATTTTTATATAATGAGGGATTAGGAAGTATGAATAGAATTATACCTGTGGAGTTATTATGCATATTTTTGGTGTAAATCAATCCATCAAGAACATGATATTTTAAAACTATTTCTAGATCGTTCAAACCTCCACCACATTCTCCCAAAAAATAATTTGTTTCATATATTTTGAATTTCAACCCAAAAGCATCATCAGTTGGTGCGAAGACTGTGAGATGTGGTTTTTCAGCAAGATATTTACTTAAGCCTTGTTTGGCCAGATATTCTGTGAATAATCTTAACCCGTCTCCCAATGAATGTAGGGTTGCATCTAGATAGAGGATAAATATATTTAATAATTGATTTTACAATGAAAAAGGAATGTTTTCTGCTAAATTAAGAGCTCACTCATATTAAGCGGTAGCGTCAAAACAGCGTCAATAGGATGAACGATGCCTAAAGGGTAATGAATTTTCTGTATCAAATTATGATTTAATCCAAAAAAGTTAAATTACCTATACCTTACCATTTGCTGCTCTTGTATTTTCACCCTGTTTTATTATTCTGGCGTTACCAACAAACTTTTCAGATTTTTCTTCATAAGCCTTTACTTTTTGACTTGGTTCTTTATCTTCTTCACCATTGCCAAGCCGACCCACTTTCTTTAGGCGAGTGTCCAACAACCTTTCTTTTAGAAGTTCGTCTACTTTAAGCTCAGCGAATAAAATGTGATAAAGTAACTGTTCTCTCGTTAAATCCCACCATACATCTATGGCTTCATTAACGGGGGCAAAAAGGGTGGCCGCTTCGTAGTGGTTAACCTCCCGTATAAGACGTGTATGCTGTAATGCTCGCAATAAGTTTCCATATCGACTATCAGAAGAAAGCACGTCTATTATAGTTTGTGTAGCGGCTGCAAAGGGCGGAAAAGCGGGAATCAAGGTAGGGAATAGTATAAGGGATAAAATAAATAAGACTTTGAGCCAAAGTCTCGGAATGAATTTGGAGATCATTTTCAAATTGCACGCTAGAGATCAGAACTTTAACTCTATATATACATATATATATATATTAATTAATGTTTAGTTATTTGGTTGATGATTATCTATACGACCAATCTTAAAAACTGCAGTTATCACATATATTTTACTCGAAACATTTCATAGCTGATCGATAATAACATATCTGTCATAAAAATTATCAGAATAAAGTTTGTTAAGATATTAAGTAAAAGAGAATTCCTCGCCTTTGTGTCTCACTTAAGCTTTAGGAAATCTGAAGAGATCATAGTACCCCAAGAATTGGAGAGTTTTAAGATGGCCGAATCTACAGGCAATATTGAACTGATGACTGAACACTTTGGTTTCCTGCCGCTCTCTTTTATTGACGATGTAATAAACGCGGTGAACGAGCTGATTTATCAGGTGGCACAGAGTCTGGAAATTTTCTTGGAGCAAACTACTGGTGGTGGCGAGGAGACTGAGCAGGCATGAGATATGATGGTTTTCAATAGAGAGGACTATTTAGTTGGTAATACCATTTTATTGGAAATATCTGAAACTGGTGAATTAACTTCTTTTAGGGTATACATCAAGTGGAGACGCTACTCGAACATGCGGTTGACAAAAATTTCGATATTTTTGAATTGTACACATTGAAAAACATTTTCACTGTCCCATCCGATGTAACTATTATCTTGCCACATCAAGAGGTTTGAAATTGAACTATCTTTTTTCTGTAAATTGACATGAATCTCTACCTATATTTGACGGATGATATTTTTACTAATTAGGGTTGCAATTTTAATATTGACCCATCGTGCGAGGAAAAATTGGATAAAGAATTGGAAGTTATGAGAAAAAAATTGTTAACTGTAATATAGTTTTATATCTTTGTTTTCAAGGGATTTGTTCTGCATCCAATAAAATGTGGACGCCAGATTAATCATTTATTATACCGGATTCTCTTAGGCAAAGGCATTTAACCATAAGCTCAAAAAGGAGATGAAAATAACTGATATAAGACTTGCTCGTTATGAAAAATTCCACGAACAGCTATCATTTCTTATGGTACTGGCGGAAAATTACAAAAGTGGCTATTCAACATCCTGTAACTGATCGCTTTGAGTCTTACTGCGTTGAACTACACCTCTTATCCGACTCTTCTACTCTTGGTCCCCATATCCTAGTTTCCCCGATTCCTGATACAATGAAACTTGTCTCTGATCAGCTCAACGCTGTAAAAAACTTGATCAAACTGCTTCGGAATCAAGTGAGTGATGAACAACTTGCAAGTTTTGCCGATGGCACGGATAAAACCGCCGACGAACGTATGATCTTCATCAAACAGATAACAGGGATCATGATGGAACGTGTATTGAAAAAAAGGAAAGAAAATTCAGAAGTTGGCGAAATTGAAGTGGAGGGAGAAGAAAAGATACCAAAAAAACGTGCCAAAAGTAATCATCCTTCCGATAACAATAGTGAGACTTGCCTGGAGGTGAAGGTCGAGGATGATATAGAGATCAAAAGGTCGATATCAGACGAGTTGATGGGAACAAACAAATTGGAAAGTTTAGAGGTAAATGCAATTATCTTGAAGATACTAACATTAGATTTGGGCATGCATTAATTATTAAGGATGCTTGTTTTTTGATTAGGAACTTCAAAAAATTCTTGAAATATAAGAGAGGGCCATTCCCAAGGTTAAATGGAAAATTCCCATTTCCGATATAATTATATAGTTTATTGGATCTTTTGATGCTTCAACTATTTTAATTGAGTGCTATTTAAGTTCGTTGATTTTTTGGAAAAAACATTCGTAAATTGGGTTATTGAAAAATCTGTATTTCATACGATAATTGTTATATAAAGCTGGCGAACGATTAATTCCGGTACTATTTGGATGAAGCAATTTGATAATTGAACTTGGGCAGTTTAGAAGAATCGAATTAATTATCGATATTTGTGTGGTTTTTCTTTTCATCATTTGATTATTTTTCCTTTCAACTTAAGGATTGGATGGTAATAAGGATTAGAAACTGGATTGAATGAGCAGCTTTTGAAACTGGGATTCGATTATTTAGATTTTAATCTTAAGTGAATAGATGGTAACCAAAAATTTTGTTGAGCCTAATAATCTTTTTGCTCATATTATAAAGCGGTAACTATGGGTGTCGACTTTGTAATGACTTTGGAGGATCCTGAAGACGGGGCATCTGATCTTGTTGAGTCCTATTCGACCAAGTATAAAGAGCCTAAAGCTGAGCTCGATTTGAAGAAAACAAAATCCGAAAAAAAGCTTAAAGTGGCATTTAATAAAAGGAATCAAGTGACTTTGGAAAGCCAAAGTATTACTAGCAAAGAGGAACCAGAACCTGAGGTTGATACATTCAACCCAGACTTTACTTTTGATGTTGAAGGTGGAGGGGCACTACTTGGATCAAAGCATCCATGGGATTTTAGTGCTGCTAGGGCGGCACTGAGGCCAAATAATTCGGTAATTTTTTAACTATTTTGTTTTTGGTCAATTTAAAGTGTGGGAGGATTCACTGCAATTAAAAAGTGTCATCTTTAGACCTGATTCCTTCTTGGATCTCAACTTTCAATTAAAAATAATCCATTTAGAAAGTTAGTATTAACACTTCTAATAAGAACAATCAGAAAACTAAAAATTAAATAGAAACACGGATATAAATATTTTATTAAGTTTTAATTGCTTTTTCATGTTCTACCATTCCTCATAAACACGAAGGTTCGTGTATCAATAGATGAAATCATTGCAAAGAAACGGAGCTCCAGAGCTGACTTTAAGAAATTACAAACAGCAGAAAAGCCATTGATTTCTATTAAACAGGCCAATGGCAGTGCCTCATCATCCAAGCAAAAGCACAATGGTAGGAGATAAAGAAATGATAATAATTTCTAACCCTTTAATGACGCAATTTTTTTTAAAGATGATGCTTCACAAAGTTCAAGTGATAGCGATCAAACGTATTCATATTCTGATCATGATGAAGGTTCCTCCTTCGATTCTGGAAAAGGGGAGAATGAAAAAAGTTTCAATCAAGAAATTTCATTTGACCAAGACGACGAGGATATTGGTAATTAAGTTTTGAATATCAATATGATTTCATAACTTCACTACAATTTATATAATTAAAATGTCAAAATAACGAGTAGCAGCCGATGGATTCGGGGGTGGAGTCAAAGATGATAGCTATGAAGAAGAGATTACTAATAGTGAAGATGCAGAAAGTGTTGAAGAGCAGGAAGATGATCCAGATGAATATAAATATATTTACCAAGATGATACTAGCACCCAAGATGATGACGCAGATCAAAGGGAGGTTGGTATTCAAGGTTCTCATTAGGCTGTTGGTATAGAATGTTACAAAATCAAAAAATAATAACTCAATTTTAACAATAAAAAGCGTAAAAAAGCTTATTTTGCTGATCAATCAGAAATTGGACTTGGCACTATAGCTGATAGCTTCCAGTCAATGAACTTGTCTCGCCCAATTCTCAAAGGTCTGAGTCAGGTTGGATTTGTCCAACCGACTCCAATTCAAGTGCAGACAATTCCAATTGCCCTTATGGGTAGGGATATATGTGGTGGTGCAATCACTGGATCTGGAAAAACCGCCGCATTTATCGTACCCATTTTAGAAAGGTTATTATACCGTCCAAGACAAACCCCTGCTGTACGTGTTTTGATTTTGGCCCCTACACGCGAACTGGCTATTCAATGTCACAGTGTGGGGATGAGATTGGCATCGTTTACTGATACTACGTTTTGCCTTTGTGTTGGTAGGTTTTATTATTGGTTCAATGTTTACAAATCGAAATAATATAATTTTATATTTTATATTACAAAGGCGGATTATCTCTTAAAGTGCAAGAGATTGAATTACGGCAACGACCTGATATCGTGATTGCAACGCCAGGTCGTCTTATTGATCATGTGAGGAACTCGCCATCTTTTACGTTAGATACAATTGAAATATTGGTTGTAGATGAGGCTGACAGGTTTTTATTATTTTAAAGTAAATTAACACTTTATTGACAGGGTAGAAATTGGTGTAGCTTATCTGTCTGCGCTTAATTTCAGAATGCTGGAGGATGGATTCGCTTCCGAGCTCAACGAAATCATAAAAAACTGTCCAAAATCTCGACAGACATTATTGTTCTCTGCCACTATGACAGACAATGTTGATGAACTGATCCGATTGTCATTAAACAGACCTGTCAGGTTAATGGTTGATCCAGCGAAGGCTTTTGCTGCTCGTCTCACTCAAGAATTCGTCAGGATCAGAAAAAATCACGAAGAGGATCGTAAGGCTATTTTGCTTGCCCTATGTTACCGTAATTTCAAAAATAAGACGATCATATTCTTAAGGAGCAAGGCCTTAGCGCATGAAATGAAAATTATATTTGGTCTAATAGGATTGAAAGCCGCCGAGTTACATGGGAACTTGTCACAAGAACAGGTATGACAGGCATATTTCCCCAGTTCCCACAAATTGCTTAAATATTCTTTAATCAACCAGCGTTTGGAAGCCTTAGAAGGATTTCGTGATGGAAACGTGGATTTCCTTTTAGCTACAGATCTGGCCTCTCGTGGTTTAGATATTAAAGGGATTCAAACCGTCATAAATTATGACATGCCACAAAGTTATGCTCACTATCTGCATCGTGTGGGTAGAACAGCTCGAGCTGGTCGCAATGGACGGTATATACTGCTATTCATTTCTTCACAAATATGAATTACACAATAACCTTATTTGTTCGTATACGAATTACTATATTAGTTCAGTTACATTTTCCGGTGAATCCGATCGCAAAATTTTGAAAACAATCATTAAGCACTCCCTCAAAGAACAGATCAAAAGGCGTATTGTTCCCACGGATGTAATCTTTAAATTCCGTAGGAAAATAGTTGAAATCCGTGATCAAGTAAATGAGGTTCTAGCCGAAGAAAAAAAAGGGAAAGAAATACGACAGGTTGAGATAGAACTAGCCAAAAGCGAAAATCTCCTAAAACATGAACAGGAAATCTATAGTCGGCCAGCACGCACGTGGTTTCAAACGGAAAAAGAAAAACAGCAAGCTAAAGAAATCCTAGGTGGGAAATATGTTGGACAAGATCAGAATGGCAAAAAACGAAAACGTACAGGGGCAGGAGAGGAAAAGTCTGCAAGCCTCAAACCTAAAATGACTCATGGCAAATTCGCAGGATTACCTCGCGCCAAGAAACGAAGGTTACAATTACAAGAACAGGAACAACTAGATTCGGCGAATAAGATCGCCACGATAAAGAGCATTAAGTTAGCTAAAAAAGAGCTGAAACCCACTCGAATAACCCAATTACCATCTGGACAAAAATTGGGAAACAATAAAAAGACAAAGCCCAAGAGCAAGGACAAGCAAAGAGCTCAAGTGAGGTTTGATATGGATTTAGCTGACGTTTCTAAAAAAAGCGCATCAGCTGTCATCAAAAAACCGAGATCGGCAAAAAAGAATCCAGCTAAGAGTTCAGCAAAGAAAGGAATTATAAACGAAACAAGATACAAAAGCAGCAGTAGAAAAAGGGGTATCAAAAAATTTGGTTCCAAGGGAAATAATAGAAGTACAAAATTTTCTGGTGGTTCAAAAAAAAGTAGAAAATAATATCAATCTTTGCCAATATAAGTATTATTTATTTTTAGTTGCACCGTACCATTCCGGCTTTAAATTTACTTATTGTACAAAGGGATGTTATAGAATGGTAGTAGCTACTTCGAAGGTTGTGGCCTATATCTTTGTTATCTATTTCCCGCAACTCGCTGACACCAGAAGCTTCTTAAATACAACAGACTTTCTTAAAATCTTGCCCTTGTTTTACGATTCTTTTCAACATTTTCCCCCTTTATTTCTTAGATATAATTATGGATATCCTTGCGTACACGATACCAAACAGCCCATTTTTAATCATATTAGAAAGGTTGTAGATTTCTTTCAAATTTTTGATAAAGCTCTATGGGGTAATAAAACGACAGTACGGGTATGTTAGGAATGTTTAATCGTTAACCAGTTGGATAAACTTATCATAGAATGACGTAACCTACAGATTTAATAAAAAAATTTTCAAGCCGTGTTTTACTTGATATCTTCGACCGCTAAATCTATTGAAAAATGGTAAGC
>JAAOMT010000281.1:0-50318 GCA_016748015.1 Geosiphon pyriformis | reverse complement strand
GATATCGCCAAAAGATTGTGGCTGTGCTACTTTCGATAATAATGGGGATAATTTCAACATTTATTTATGCCCAGGCCCCAAAACCACGAGCGGGATAAAGTTGAAACGCCGGGTAAGTTGCTATAGAATCAAAATTTTGTTTTTAATCTTAACAATCCTTTAACAGTTATTAACCATTTCTTATATATTTACGAATTCAATGGTAGAACCGAGGCTGCATCAATTGAAGAAGCTTTCACATCACATCTTGGTCCTTATTTAGGACAAATGATGTCGCAATGTCCTCCTATGGTGCTTACGAATTTACATAAAAAAAGCGCGTATAATGGGTTCATCAACATTTGAACGACGATTGAAATCCGACTATTTTTTGCTGATGAAACAGTTTTTTGTCTCTTTAGAAACAAAGGTAGAGCGCTGATAAAGAGCCTTTTAATTAATCCCAAAAAGTTTTATCCCACACTGTATCTGGGTTTTCAAAAGAGATGCTCATTGAATAAATTAGATTATATGTAAAATATTTAAAAACTTTCAATAGCATAAAGATTAATATATCAAAAAAAAATTTACTTGCAACATCTTAGCAATTCCTACAAAAAAGTTATTATTTTTTTACAAATGTACTTATATCTCTGTTTCTAAATTTGACTACTCTTTTTGAGAATTGTAGTGAGAAAAGATGATGGAAAACTTTAATAAAGCAACCAAAAGAAAAAACTAGCTTGAATTTTGAGTAAAATTCACAGAGTCTCATCATTAGTGTTGCAATTCGCAATTAAAAATTCATTGGAAACTATTGAGTATTTATCTTATCAACAGATTATTTTGGCAAAAGAAGTGCCAGAGAGTTATGAAGTGGTATGACCCAACTAGAACATGATTCGTGGGTCTAAAGCCTTGAATTCTATTAAAATGGGCTCTTGGAAACACGAAAAATTAGAAATTTGGCTGATAGTAATCTAATGTTCCCAGACGACATGATACAAAATAAAAAAAATTGACTTAATTCACCGAAAACAGAAGGGATCTTAACACTAATGAATGGAATTCTATCAAGATTCACGCTTATAATCAAGCATTGAAGAAATTTTCAGTGGGAGGAGTCCACGACAATATTTAAGTAGGATATGAGTCTTCAAAAGCAGTCAAGTATCCTTCAATACTTTGAAAAGAATTCCATCGGCGAATAAAATTTTTATTTGATCTAATCAATAATTTTTTATGGACTCAAATCTCGCACCTGTTTTTTGCATGTCTTTGAAGAAAGTTCAAGAATCGGAATTTTAGTTGCTGCTTCTGTTTTTGATTATAAATTTTCTCGAAAGGCTTTGAAGTTGGCCTATGATGATTTTATTAATTTAGTATTTTCATTTGTGATTAAAAACAATGGATACATTATAGCTTGAAATCTAAATTGTTGATATTTTCAAATATTGGGGCTCCTCTGCTATTTTTATACAATAAACCAATTCAATCAAAAGAATCACCGACATTTACTGCTTCCTCATCCAATTTCCATATAAGGACTTGCTTTTTTCAACAACAGTTGGTTTGATATTATTTCAATCCAATATAACGATTGTTTTATCGGTATTTTAATAAAGGATTTTGAATATTTCCTTCTTTCATAAATTTCCCTGATTAATAATCTTATTTGGTTGTGACATTATAAAAATCATGGATCCGTTACCTCTAGAAAATTTAGCTTCGATTTTATTTATTAACAAAAAAATCTTTATAATAAATATCAAATTTCATAACGCTATAATATATTACAAATGTAAGAAGCAGCTTTTTCCTTTCTTGATTGATAGGAAAATATTTCTCAAGTTTCGTTTTGAGGTGATGTTTAAAAATAAATTAGATTTTCGAAATTTTTTGCTTTTTTAACCAATTATAATTGACGACGAATCAAAGTCGTTTTTCATTAAAGTTTAAACTTGCTACAATTGTCACACAAAACAAACACAAACACAAACACAAAAGCTAATCTAAGTCTTACCCGGTTAGAGGGTATCACCAAGTATTACAAGTAAAAACCGGGATCATTTCTTGGCAAAAAAATTTACATTTATGTTTTAATTGAATTGTATTTATTAAATTAGATCAAAACCCCATGTGCCTATTGTTTTTTCGCCAGTAATCTTTGCTTTGTTATGCGCACCATTTGGGGGTACAAGTGTATATTCAATGTTGTTATTATTATTATTAACTTAAATTTAATTTTTTTATCCTGTGACAAATTTACATAAATACGGGAAATTAAGAGTTTCAAATTAAACTTTTTTAAAAGGAACGATCTTTCATTACACATATATATAAAACAAATCTTTTTAATTTTAAAAAGAAAACCACAATATCCCATAACGTATCAAAAAAAGTAATCATGTCAAATGAAATGGGAGAAAAATACGCCTCACCACCATTAGTTCCATATGAGTCACCACCATTAGTTCCACATCAATCAGCCCCACCAACTTATGGACAACCTCCACAAAATCCACACATTGGTCATGACGCATATCAAGAAAGTAATACTGGTGAAGGTCTTTATCCGCCTCCAGGTTATCCACAATATCAAGGACATGCGCAAACCCAAGGACAACCACCAATGGGGTATTCAGTTCAACCTCAAATGCAACCACCTGTCACCAATCAAAATGCTGGAATATCACAACCATCTTCACAAGGACAAAGAGGTCATGATAATGGAGCTAACGATTGGAAACACGGTTTATTGGATTGTTTTTCAGTTCCTGGGCTTTGTAAGTTAAAAATCTAGGTTTTGAGTTCGAGCTCGAGTTGAAACGATTTTTCAGGGAAGGTCTAATGAATTGAAATTTATTTTATTGATATTAAAAAATCCTTTTTCAGGTTTCAAATCATGCTGCTGTCCATGTATTACTTATGTGAGTGAAGAAATCTTTTTCGTGAAATCAATCAATCAATCAATCAATCAATCAATTTTCAAAATTTAAATATTTTTCGTCCCTTTTTCATCTTTAAACAGGGCGACACAAAAGCAAAATTAGAGGGTACCACCGACACAACTACACACTGTATAATTTACTGGGTGGTATTAGCAGTGGGATTGAGTTGTTGTCTTGGAACGATGACACGTAGTAATATTCGTCAGAAGAGGATGATTGAAGTAAGAATTTGAAAAATTTTGATGGTTTTTAAAAAGGACTCTTTCATTTTAATTTATTCTAATCCATTATTTCATAGGGAGGATTGATGGGGGACGCGTGTATTCATTGCTGCTGTCATTGCTGCGCCTTAATTCAAGAAAATCGTGAATTTGGTGATGAGGCATAATATTGCGACACGATTCAGTCATGTATGTAATGACACAAATAGAAATAAGATAGATAAATATTACAAAGATTTATCTGAATACTTTATAAAATGATTTTCAAATATCAGTAATTTTATAATTTTCTCACTCAAAAATATGAATAATTAATTAAAAATTTAATAATAATATTTTTGTAGTAATTAGGATTGATATAGATAAAATACAATTATCTTTGATTGTGGATTGATTTGATGATAATTAAAGTGTAAAGCAATTTGTTTAAATAAAGAAAAAATGGGCTTATTAGTATAGCTCATTGGAATTCCTCAATAATTAGATCCTTGGTCTTTATTCGAAGCGTGAAGCAAACTTGGTTTACTTGAAGACAGTACAAAATAAACCTTTTAAAAGAGATGTCTTCGATTCACTCGTGTATCACTCAGAGATGCTGTGTATTGAAAAACGGTGAATGATAAGAGTTTTAGGATGATGATTGAAAACTTTAGGGTTGACACCAATAACATGCCTTGCAAACTATTTTCAAAAATTTGAAAAGAAAGAATTAATCCCACCTTAAATTTTTATTTTAAAATCATAAAGTTTTTTTTTAAATTTACACCTAAATAGATATAAAACAAGAATCAAATTGCGACAAAAAAATAAAGTTTTTCCCTAAATATTAATCATTATTTTTTTTGAAAATTGGATTCAATAATCTTTACCATTAATTTTTATCTTTAAATTTTCATTTGAATCAATCAATCATCTTTAAAATTTTACTCCTATAATTTTGAGATAAAAAATATTTTGGATATGTAAAATCACTTTAATATGAAAAAAAGATGATGCTGAAATATTTCATGTAATATACTCTCACTTAGGTGTGATAAAATTTCAAGCTGTATCGCTTTAATGATGATTTGGATAAAAATCGTTTAAGGTTAGATGGAAATTCCAATAAAGTCTAAATGATTTTCTTTATTCCGTTTAACAAAAAAAAACACATACACACACACACACAGACACGATAAGAGCTAATACATTTATGTATGATAATGAATTTGGAAATTTTCGTAATAGTGACGAATTTCTCGAAACGATCGAATAAAAGTATTTTTCTTATTATCAAATATATTTTTTGAAAAAAAAAAAATAAAAAACTATGATAAAATATTATAAATATATATTTCATTGATTATGTATAATCTAAATTTTTTTTTTCAGAAATATTTGAAGTTAATAAAAAGATGTTTTAAAAATTTTCAAGATTTTTTTCAGTGTTGAGTTTAGTTTCGTTTCATGTATTTTTAAAGTTACATTTGAAAACTCCTGACACCTTTAATTGGAAATCTTTTTAATTTATTTCACTATTTCACTATAAAAAAACAAAATTTGAAAATATGAAAAAACTCTTAATATTCTTTCTTTAAATTAACACACATAACAAAGGTCAAAAGAGAATGAACGTAAATGAATTCCATATGATGATCAAAATTCTTTGTTTTAAATTAATCAATCAAATCAATTAATTAATTATTGATATATACCCCCCAGGTTCAAAGTAAACATCAAAAAATCCCAATTTTACTAGTATTTCATTATGGTCGACAAAAACTAGTTTTTTCAGTTTAAAATAATCCATGCTCAGAAAAAAAATAAATGTCCTATACATATATACATACATACATACATTCATACATAAAACTCTGTAAATTTTATGTATCTTCAATGATTTTCAAAAATCATCAAGTATCAAATCAGGTTTAGTACCGCCATTTACCTTTTTTAAAAGGTTCATTCATGATTGAGATGAATAAACACATTTTAAAAATAATAATTTGTTTTGGTTCAAGTGACTTTTATCAATTCTATTTATCGCATTCCCATTCAACATCAATTTTTGCTGAATTTATCTCAAATAGTGAATCTAGGCTTTTATACCTCTCTTTGAAACCAATAACAAATACCTGTCCTCATCTTTAAAATCCAATCATGCGAGAATAGCATTGTTTAAAAAGGATATTTTATTCCGATCATTGATGTTTATATGAAGCTATTGAAAAAAAAAAAAAAAAGAATTCCGAAAGAGTAAAAAGGATATCCTCTTGAATAAGCCACATACAGTTAATACCTGACTATTCCAGTTTTTAAATCATGCCTTGGTTACTTTTTTAAAACAAAACTTGAAATGCCAACTGGTTTTGTTTTTATTTTAGGTTTGCACCAGTATATAATGGTAATTGAAATATGTTCGTATTTGTTTAAAGTAGTTTAATTAATGTAATCTTTATTTTGAAAAGGTACTATCCATTAAACAAGTAGCTAAACACTATTCATCAAATATTAATATTCCCTTTCTGCGCGATTTCTCTCAAAGCATCCAAGAATGCATTAGAAAACAATTCCACTTTACTCGAATCTATGGCGCCTTCTTGATAAGTTAAAGCCAAAGATAAGGTATCTTTATATGTAGCCGCATTAATTTGAATCGCACCTCCGATAACCTTTGAAAGATTTGTAAGGAAACTTATTGTGATTTGAGCAAGAATTATAACAGTTCAGATAAAAAAAATATGAAATAGAAAAAAGAAACCTACATTAGCTGATTGCGAAAAAATTATATCCATAATCTTCCAATTATCCTCTCTCATTTGACTATTTTTATCGATATCCTTCTTACTTTCTTCGTCAGATCTCGGAATCCACCTTCCCAAATTTGAAATCTGACCACTAGCATCTCGTCCCATTCCTCTTTTCTCATGCTTTCTCTCTTTTACCCATTTTTCCCACTTTCCAAATTTTTTTCCAAGTAATTTCAAAAACCAAATCTTATATTTGGTCCCTTCAACCTGTTGAAGGCACTGTTTTTTCCAATCACGTGCCATATTCCAAAAAAGATTATCTGCCTTTTTGCCTTTTGTTTGGATTTTGGTGAATGGTATATCGACGACGACTTCGCTAATGTAGTTACCCATATTTGTGACTGGAATTGGTGGTGAGGATTGTTTTCGAAACGAGATGGGTGATGATGTTCGAATCATTTTTTTTTTGTTTGATACATTAGATTTCGAATTATCTTCCACTTTCTTGGGTAAGAGATGTTTATATATTCCGAAAACCATAGCGGTATTCATTACTGCATGCACCGTCGTTTCATTCTGTTTTGCTTTTTCATAAATCTCATTCAAAACTTCTTCCTCAACTTTAATAATTATAACTTTGGTCTTTAATCCTTTTTTGACATCCATCGCATGAATATCCCCACCCCAATAATCAGGTAGAAACACATTCTTAATAGGTTCTGGAATAAGAAATAAAGGTGTAATAAGGCGGATTAATTTGAGGAACGGTGGACGGAGATTGATAAAGTGCTCTAATGGTGGTGCTATTTGTTGGAAATTAGTATTAATTTTTGAAAGAGTTTTTTGAGGTGATTGAGATTTTGATTGTAATTTAATTGAGAAATTAGAGAAATTGGTGTTTAGAAGAGAAGATAATTCCGAATGAAACACGAATGAGGATTGACCATCGCCTATTGAATGATGGTAACAAAAAAGAATTCCAATTTGGCTCGATTGATCGGTGGTTGAAGTTTGAATTTCGCTGGCCGAATTTGAAAAATTTTCCATCTCACCATTCGACCTCCATAATAAAACAACACATCGCCACAATACCTTTCTGGTATCCTCTTGGTCAAAAACCAAATCATGTTCATCTTCAAAAACTTGCTCAACATCTTGTTTTTCTTGACACCATACGAATCTTATAATCTGATTTAAATTAATTTCTGGAACATGTACGAATTTCGGTTCATCTGATTTAATATCAGTGATTGCGATTGAAAGTGAAGGAAGGCTGTTAATTAGATGGGTGATCGTTTCCGTTAATATTGGAGTTAGTGTCTCAATTAAGGCTGAGGAAGGGATCGATGCGAGCAAAGGATGATTGTATGTGACCATAGAAAGAATATTGTGATAATAGTCTAAGGATTGACGAATTGTGTAAAATCTTTCTAAAGGAGTTAATGGTCGTATGATTCTTTGTGAAGGATCGAGTTCTGTTGACATTTTTTAATATCTTCAAAATGGTTTGGAAATCGATTTAAAATTTTATTATAGAAATAAAAAACACATCGAATTTCAAATTATCTTTTATCATGATCATTTGATCTGTAGTTTCCAAAAAAAGTACTTTGACCATTTGTTCTTTTAATTCGATTATTTACTTTTTCACTATTTTGTTTCAAGTAAAACGAGATTCGAATGTTTTAACTCGAGGATATTTGAGTTAGTCTAGAGATCAGTATGATAATAATATATGATTATCATAATTATTACCATTTCTGGGGAAAATGAATGTAGATGAAGAAGGGTTTATGTGATAACTACTTTTCTTTGTGGAAGCACAACTTGTAAAGTGTCTATGATCAAGTACAGAATTTATATATATATTTTTTATGAAAAAGTTTTTATCAATGATCATATCTAACAAATCAGGATATATTATGATAGGGTAAAAAAGAATTCCATGTTTGATCAGATGACAATTTATAGGGATGAGAATCAAAGAATCGGTTAAATCAAAAGGCTCTCACTTGAGGTGTTATTTTATTAGAGTTGTAATCCCATTTTCCCCAAAAATATGTATTTTTAAGTTTTTTTGATCATGGGAAAATTTCTTTTTATATTTCGTTGCCACTTTTCAATTACAATTTAATGGGATTTTTTATTGAAAACCAACAAATATTATACCTTTTTTTTTTCCTTAAAACTCATGTTATATAAATAATTACTTCTCAAGCACCTGTTGTTTTATCATAAAATTTTAAAATAGAATTTAGGATGCATCTATAATTTTAATTTAAGCATGAGAAGTTTAGCAATAATAATAATAATAATAATAATAATAATAATAATACTTCTTGATTTAAAATATCATATGCTTGATGTCTAAACCTGTTACTCAAAAATTTCAGGTTTTGAAATATTTTGATCTTCAAAAACGATGATAAATGCTATAAAAGATTTAAAACTTTTTGAAAAACTTTTTTTTTGTTTATTACAATTCATCATTTTGAAAATACCTGAAAAATCTTGTTTTCAATAAAATTATTTTTTCCAAGAGAATTCTAGGATTTCTATACTAGAATTCATTTTATACAATAACTTGCATGAAAATGCATAATTCAAATGTGACTCAATCAATTATTGAATGAATAAAAGAATGATTTCTTATCTTTTGAAATTGATTTAAAAGTTATTCCTTTTAGAAAAATAGTACTATTTTTTTTTTTTTTATAGGTATGAAGAGCAAAAAAAGCTTTGTAAATAACTTTAATATATTGGTTCAATATTTTTTTTCACCTGAAACTGAGAATATTAAAGTACGTTTCAATTCGGAAGAATTTCAAAGAAAAATCTATTAGAAATGCAAAATAGTATTGATTGTTTTTTCTTTTAAACAATACTTGAAAAATTAAAATTTCCCTTACCAAAACTATCACACTTAAAGAGCATTTGAAGTAATTTTGATTTTTTAATAGAGCACATGCTAAATATTATTATTGCTGCTTAACTTTGAATATTTTTAATATGCGAAACGAATAGAGATAAGCTCCAGATAATAACAACGACTAAAGAAATATTTATATTGGTTCGGAACAGGTTTTTCTTGTTACAAACTTTATTCAAGTTACGACAGACAGACAGGCAGACAGGCAGACAGACAGACAGACAGACAGACAGACAGACAAAACTAAATAAGGGATGATAGACTTTCTTGACAAATATTTTTGGAAGGATGCAAGTTAAAACAATTTGTATCAAGGTCACCTTTACTCCGGTTAACATAAAATGTCAATACTTTAATTTGTGAAATATTACTACAAAGAAAAAATTTTCAAAGAACAAATGATGTTGAAAAAAACATTTTCACCGAACTCTTAATTTGTATTCAGCTCATATAATTTGAAACGATACACGAATTTGAAAAATATTTCCGACAATTATTTCACAAATTTTTGTGATTGGAAATATGAAGTTCGACTTGTTGTCAACGGGTTATGATAGTTGAGAGTTACGCTAGAAATTTGATTAAAAAAAAAACCTTCTCAAAAAATTTGATTTTTTCATTCATTGAAACGCGATTTAAAGCAAAGGCGGTTAACTTTAAAATTTTTTATTGTTAATGAGGGCGATGGTTTTCTAATAATAATTTAAAATTTTTTCACACTCGGAGTTCTTAATTAATTTTCAAAAAATGGTTCATGATTTTCACTATTACCCAATTCTGCACCCCTCTAGAGCATATGCAAAGTCTGCACAGGTGTTAATTGTAGTATGCATCAAATATATGATTTAAAATTTTGATTTTCCGTTTTTCTCACTGCGCTCAAAAGTTAAGGCATTCAATATAATTTTATGGATAGATAACTCCTTCGACAATGTATTGGTGTGCAAATTGTTGAACACATAATTTAAATTGTATTTAGATTGAGTTACCGTAACACAGTTTTTTTTGTAAAAGAAATCTTGGTAAAGTTTCTCCCTGCATTGATGAAAAAGGACTTTGTTAAAGCACAAATTCTTCAAGGTTTTTTTTATATAAAAGGAAAGAAGCAAATGGGTTGGGAGAACTTTTTCTCTAGGTTTTTAGAAACGAATAAAAAAAAATATTGAAAAATAAATTTCAATTATAAATATAAAACGCATCTTTTTTCATTCTCAAAATCTAAATTTACAGAAAAATGTCACAACAACAACAACAACAACAACAACAACAACAACAACAACAACAACAACAAATGCAACAACAACAACAACACCAAGAATATGCCCCTGCTCCACAAATGGGCTCTCAAATGAATGCTCCCGGAGGTCATAAAGAACATGTAGCATTTGAAGGAGAACCACGTGAATGGAAAAATCCTATTTTTGATTGTTTCGCTCTTCCTGAATTGGGTACGTATTTTATTTTTAAATTGAAATCTTTTACGTAATATTATTTAAATAAATGTTCAAATCATTGATTGAATTATTATTTTTATTTTCTATAACTATTCCTAAAAATTAAATAGCCGTCAAAAGTTGGTGTCTTCCATGTCTTGTCTACGGTGAAAATAGGGCCAAAATTACCAACGATCCCGAATCAAAAGTAAAACATACAGCAATTTACTGTGGTCTAATGTACTGTTGTTTTGGTCTTTCTTGCGTACTCGGTACCCTTAATCGTGGTGAGATTCGTACACAGAAAAATATTAGAGGAAGTCTAGTTGAAGATGCAATTTATCATGGTATTGTACCTTGTTGCGCTTTGGCCCAAGAAAATCGTGAACTTGAAGATGAGCAAAACTAGCAATAAGATTTTAAAAAATTGAGAGGTGGTGGTGGGGAGGATTTTTTTTAATTACATGTATAGTTTTAGTTTGGGAAATACAGTTAGTAATAGATTTCAACTTGATATCCGGATATCAATCAAGTATTAGATTCTTTACAATATAGGCCATGGAGTGTGGGTCTCATAATAGCATACTTCAATTAGATATTTTAATATTGAAAACATTTTTAACAATATTTTTCAGTTCAGCTTTAATTTACAAATTTATTTGTCATCATACTGATAGCAAAATTTTTATATCAATAATTTGTATAAATGATCTCACTTATCCTTGTGTGAAAAAAATTGTCAATGATTCGAAAATCTTTAATACATCTAAAAATATATTTTTTTTGATTATTATTTTTGAACCAGATAATTCGTCTAACGTCTTACAAGTTTCACTGTAGTCTGATTGGTAAAAACAATATATGCAGTGAATCATCAAAAATGAACAATTTGTTGACCCAGAACATTTTTTTTACTATTCATATGTGGCCAATCCAAAAAAATAATTTAGAAAAGCAGTTTAGAGGATTTTTTAAATGAATCAACAACAATAGTGGAATTTAGAATTAGATATATTCATAAATATCAATTAATTTGGCCTCGGCTACTATTACTACAAATGGAAGCAATAGTGAAGTTTCACGTAATATTTAGACATCAAATGGTATCACAACGACTTTTTCATACAGCAAGAATTAAGTATTTTTAAACCTCAGGTAATACGTATAAAAAATCTTTTTAATCTTTATGAACTGACGAAGCTAACCTAAATTTTTAAAATAAATTTTAAAAGTGCAAATTGGGTGATAAAGAAAATTCATATGTCACGCAATTTTTTGACCTATTCCGAGGTTTGAAACGAGTATTCTTTTTACACGCTATTTAAATTAAAATTATATTAAACTTTTGATTTCTTATAGCCACTAATGAAGATAATATTCTTGTAAGGTAATATGCTAATGGAAGGACACTTTGAAAAACACTTGAAAGATCAATTTGATTTGCTTGGAACTAATAAAAAATTGACCTGGCTAAAAATATAGTTGACGTCTTAACATATTTACATGAAAGAAATACATTTCACAGAGAGACCTAGTGAGTTTTTATTTTTTTCTTTAAAAGTAAAAAAAATTGAAATCATTTTAATCAAATATATAATGGAAGCCTATTTTTATGATTTAAGTACCCTAAAAATATACTGATCAAAAATGAAAAGCGATCTGAACTTTCAAAATTGAACGACCATGAATTATCATAGACCAAAAATATTCTCGGGGTGATAACATATATTGACCCAATTCTCTTAATAGAAGGAACTTATAGGTACACGACAGCTTCCGATATTTATTCATCAGGTGTCTTTGCTTTTGGAAATTTCCAGCGGTCATTCTCCATTTCAAAATCATGTAGCAAATGCCAATCTGGCGATTAAATTTCCCAAGTTGCAAGCGAAATTTGCCCAGAAACCTTTAAGGGATTGCCTTCTCATCGGTTTAATGATTTACATGTTTAGCTTTACAAAAGTAGCTGGTTAGAAAACATCAATGCTAAACATAATTTCTTTTGAATATTGAAACCATTTTCGCTTCAATATAATTGAATAAATGAAATTTCCCAAATAAATAACTTGGCCTAATTGTAAAGATCGAACCTTGATTCCAGTATTTCTCAAGCTTTTTCGTCTTTAAAAGTAACTGAATGATCAAAATTTTTTGAAAGAAACTGATAACTCATTCAGCGTACACATTTAATAATGAAAGTAAAGTGGTGTCGAACTGCTGCCGAACAAGGTCTTGTCGAGGTGCAATACCGTCTAGGTATAATGTATCAATTTTAGGGAGGAGTGGGAAAATCAGATGAAGAACCTGTAAAGTGGTATCAGTATGCGTAATATAATCTGGGCCGTGATTTATGCAAAACGTTCTGAATTTTGGTAATTGTTGTGACAGATGAACATTATCGATGCTCTAAATTTCTTATATTCAAAGTATACCAATTTTGAATAATTCAGATTTTAAAAAATTTTATGCTTAATCAAATCAATTGTTTTAAATAATGATTATTTTCGACAAGGTTATTTATCATCAAAACACACTTCGCCTATGATATCATTCCTCTAACATTAATTCAATTATTTAACGATATTTTACAATTACAACTACAAATTTTATTATTATTATAAAAATAAACTTTTATAAATATTTAATTTGAAAAAAAAATTTAAATTTCAAAATAAAATAATTCAAAATTTTTTTTTTTTAACAAAAATAAAAATTAACTAATTAGTTCTGAAGAATTTAATCATTTTAAATGAGTTTTGTTGCAAGTAAAAAAATTCTAAAATATAAAATTTGATTTCTAAATACTAATGGTTTCTTAAAATTTTATGCGAATTGAATATTGTTGACATTTGAAATATACTTTTTCAGCTTAAATTTGAGAAACTCTTATCACTAGCTTTTCAAACTACGTGATTTCTTAATCGAAAATTAAATATATCAATGATGACACCAGAGTTATTAGATATTTTTAAGTTTCATCAGGCTTCTATCCTTTCTCCCTTTTACTCTTTCATAAACATAATAAAAGCTTGATTTCCCCACGGAGATTTATTATTAATATAAAATATTCTAAATCTGGTGGTTATCCTATCAACTAAATTGCTGAGAAATCTACTTACTTACCTTTTCATTTATTATGAACTGCCAGCAAAGTTCAATATCAAAACTTCTCTTTTGAAGTCAGGCATCACACTTAACATGACTGAATTAACGCATAATTTCAATTACAATACAGCCATGAATGCTTTTTATTCTGCTCTGGCTGTATGTTTATCAAAATAATTCACCTCACAAATACTATAAAATTTGTTGATTTTTACCTTCCAGGAATCGGATCTGTTTATTCGTGACGAAAATATTCTAAACAAACAAATTTTAAGATTACTAGGAAAACCCTACATTAGCGGCGTGGTACAATCTATTTCATATTTAAATTTTCACAAGTTTCTTTATCGTCATCGCATTGGACGGTATGTTTAGATATTTTAATAATTTATACACAAGATGCTTGCTCTTTTCTAAGATTTAAATTTTCGATCATTTTATTGGGTTACAACATGATGTAAAATAATTCGAGTTACACTGAAAATTTCTTATATATACTTGATAAACTTTCAGAAGAGGATTACAAACCAAATCCAAAGCTTGCACGAGCCTTGGATGTTTTTTAATCATTATCCATGTGGGCAAGAATCTCTGTTCTACTTGAAAAGTCCTCATTTCCAAACTTAATGAATGTTAATCTTATTTGTTACACTTGGTTTATGTTTAACAGCAGCCATGCGTCACATAGAATCATCCCTTGTGGTTGACTGAAGTTATTTTTGTCAACAATAACAGTGAGATTCTTATTTTCCTGCTATTTCTCTTCCTTGATATACCGAGCAACTTTTACAGTTTTTCTTTGGCTCCCTTGACGTGACCAACCAACCAGCCAACCAACTATCATTGACCAGCCGATTTTTTGTGCAACATTCCATATTTAGTGATTACTGTTACCATTACAAAATTTTTAATATAAATTACCCAAAAGCTTTATGTGACGCATTCACAAACTTCCAGTGTTCCAGATTAGAAACAGCCAGAATTCTAGATGAATTTAAGCTTTCATTTCTGACCAGTTGTATGGCGTTGTTTGCCTTTAACACCTTGTTAAGAAAATGGTCCGATCAGCTGACAACATTCTTTTAATAGCCTATCTCGACAGTTTGTAAAGACTTATCCGTTTCTGTGAGATTTAGAAAATTTTATATTAATATCTCGTAATCTGATATTTTTAGTGAGATCTTAATCTAAATTTGTCTAAACAATTTTAATAATAAATAATAACTTACAATTAATTTCTAGAAATTTCTTTTTGTCTCAAAGTTTTCTTTCAAGTTTTTCTGCTTTAGGAATATGATAAAAAAAGCAATTTCATGAATTGGAAACTTTAACTCATAAACTGGCATTGAAAAAATGGTGCAATAAAAGATGAAACAAGAATTTTTTTTGATAAAAACGAGTTTTTTAAACTCAATATTGATTTTTTTAAACCTAATTTTACCCTCAATCTACAAAAAATTCAATGAATAAATATAATTTTCTTGTATTTGAAATAAAATTTTATCATTTCCATTTATAATTTTTTTTCTATCCAGGTATTATTTAAGTTTCAAGACAAAAAAAGTTGAATTAAAAAATTTTTACGTTCAATTTTAAAAAATATATATGATTCGGCATAAAACCAGAAATAAAGTGAAAAATGTGTTGATTGTTGCAAAAGAATCTAACACAAAAAAAAATAGATAATATATACATAGATAATATTACAAATTATTTTGTTTTTATTCCCAAATACAAAACAACTTTAGCAAAAATTGGAAAAACATAAAGCATAAAAAATTTTAAAATTTCAATACATTCAGAGAAACACTTTTGAATAAAAGAATAAAATATTCAAAAGTAATCAAAAAAATTATTTATTTATTTATTTGAAATAATTTTATTTTGATAAACTTTTATCGTTACTATCGGGAATTTTGTGTTTCCATTGTTTTAAATATCAAATATTGAACACTTAAAGGATGACAAGGAAAAATAGAAAGGAAAGATTTAATTCAGAAATCTAACCATTTTTATGAAAAAGTTATTGATAACACGGTTTATAAACTTTTTCTATAATAATTTTAACTTCTTATCTAACCCCCTAGCCTAATTTGAAACCAGAATTTTTTTTTAAAGAGGGCAAACTAGGTATTTTAGATTTTCAAAAAAAGCATTTTTAAACATAAATCTCCATTGACTTATTAAAAACATGTTATTGATTGTTTATATCGGAAAATGCTTATCCCAGTTGTTTAAATTTGAAGTCTATTTATATATGCTATAATTACTTTTATAATTGTTTTCCAGCATAGGAATCTCATTTGCTATTTTGTATAATTAGATGTAAGAACAAATGAATTTATTTATGATATTTTTTTTTAGAAAAGACTTTTTTTGGCTTTACACAGCATTTGAATACTTTGATTTCAAATCTAAATCGGTGGTTAAAAGTAAATTGTTAACAGCATATTCATTTGATTTCAAATCTAAATCGTGGTTAAAAGTAAATTGTCAACAGTTATTCATTTGTTTTCAAACAACAAGTCAAATTCTCTGGTTTATTCTATTGAAATCCTGTGAAACAGAAAAAATATTATGCTTAACATCTAATTATGCAATTGTTCAATAAAAATTTTCTGAAATGAAAGAACATATTACATTTAATAAGAAAAATTAAAACACCCCAAAACAAGAGATTACCTGCGAAACAATATTTTTTAAATCTAGTCTTCTAATCAACTATTTCTTTCATAAATAGGGAAATATAAATTTATAAACTTAGGTATTCAATGCGGAATTCTTTTGAAAGAAAGAAACAATATAAAAATCCAATTCAATTTTTTAAAGAAAAAAGAGTTATTTGCTTCTTCATCAATCCAAATCTCCTCAAAAGTGTTGGCTCTAATTCTGGTTCACCACCATCGTTGCCACATTGATTTGCAGTCTCCCATGGTTGTGCCAAAATATGGTCCATAATGTGCACGAATAGCATCTTCTTCCGATCCTTCTTGTTTCAAGTTGCAATCCTTGTTGAAAAGAAAGAGTTCAGAAATTGAGAGAATTAAAATTGCTTTAAAACCTCTTGTAACATTGAGACTTACAGGATGCTCTCTAATATCGCCCCATTCGGATTTATATCCAGGACACTCATAAACAACATATTCTGTGGTAGTGCTGGTTTCTAGACAATTACAATCATGAGTAATCCAAGCTTCTTGATCGTGATGACAATATTTTTCCCCTTTATCATCCACCAAAGGGAATTGGGGAACTCGATCATTGGTATGTGTGATTCGGCACATTGCTACGACATCATTAACGAAACTCGAGAACCCTCCATTACCGATTCTTGGTTGCCCAAAAGTAAAAATAAACATATCGATATGGAGCTTAGTTCCAATTATTACTTCTTTTGCGAATTCCAAAGCTGTCAAAACTGCATATGCTAAAATTTTGCAAGAGTTTTCAAAAAATTCTATGAAATTCCGAAAATTCTCCTCATTGAAGATAATAACTCCTCTCTTTCTCTCACCTCCACCGATTCCATGTCCTGTAAAAGATACAAGAATTTCATTTTTATCCAAATTTCCTTTGCGTATCAGACTATGAATTTTTTCAAAAATTTTATTTTTGAATATTAACGTATTCTTATACCAAACTTGATCCACCTTCATCGGAGAGTTTGTAGCAAATTCGGGACGATAATCTACCATAGTGTTTTTTCTTTGTTGCCATGCTTCGATACTAAGCTCTGGGCTTTTGAAAAAAACCATGATTTCTTCATCTACTAGAAAAGCATAAGCTAAACAAAGAATCGAAAATATTGTAAATTTCAAAATGAAAAGGTGATTTTTGATAGACCTTACATTATATGTATACCTTTGACTTGATTATCAGACACGACTTTCCCTATGTCATTGTTATCTAAACAATAACCTAGATTTGCAATTCTTGCGTAAATTCCCATCAAATCAAGTTGTTCTGTACTTTCTAAAAGAGTTTTTGGTGGTATTCGTTGCAAACCGTCCTCACCGAATGACCGAGGATTAAGAGCTCGAAGAGTTGTTCTATTCAGAAATTTTTTAAAAATCGACTTCTGTCCCAATTTCGCCTAATTTGAAAAATTTGATGTCAAAAAAAAACTATTTTTTTAAAGATATAGTTAATTCCTTACTTGTAGTTTTCGAGCATTATGATATAGATGCCAGGTTTTGTGACTCTGTTGACGTCTTAAATTTAATTCAAATAAACCTTGCCTTCCTGATATTTGTGCGCCGAATTTCATGCAAGGATAAAAGAGCAAAAAGAAAAATGCGAACAGATTAAGAGCTTTAGCCATCGATTGGTATCTCTTGATTTTTAACCATATTTAAACGAAGATCGAGTTCAATATTTAGATAATAAGGTTTCATACATGTAGATGTATGAAAATCTTTGGGATATACACCTAAATTAAATTAAATTAAATCATATTTTAGCCTGAAAATTTGACTTTTTCTTTGATATTTAAATCTTTTGTGGTTCGGTGATGACTAAGAAAACGTGAAAAATTTACTGTGATGTTTTCAGACACTATTTTAAATACTATTAATGTATATTCTTGAATGTGGCAATCGTTAACTCAAGCATTTTAGAATATATTGAATTATTTAGGCCTTGAAATTCTTGTAGCAAATTATATCTTTTTAAATAGCTTGTTTAATTGGTTTGCAAAAAGTATTTTTTGATTAATTTTGTATATAACATGTATTGTATTTATTAGTATTTTGAAAATTTCAATTTCCATGTTATCAAGATTCCAAGCTGTAGGCCGCTCTAGTAGAGTTTGAGAAGGTCCAAGAGAAGTTAACACTTAAATAAAGCATATATGAACATGAAAATTTGCTATTATTAGTCAAAGTTCTAGTAATTTCGTGGATTGTATTTAACAAAGAGGCAGAATTATTTGTTCCTCAACTTTCAGAATTTATGACTCACTTTTCTCATATTGGATCTGTACCTCATTTTAGAGGGATTTCAAAATAAAAAAAACCTTATCCAACTTAATCAAAGTCTAGAGATTAAAAGATCATTGATTCAAAGCAACCCTAAAGAAAACCACCAAGAATTTTAAAGCGTTAAGATGTTACTTCTGACAGTGTATCAGACGTTTGAATAATTGCAATTATTTATTAAAATGGAAGGAAAACGAAAGCAGGACGGATGGAGCGATATATAGCAAAGAACGATTTCATTTGTAGAGAATAACACATTAAATCTTCTTAAATGATCTACTCGTGTACCCGTCCCTTGATATTGTGATTCCTTTTGACCAACAACCAGCCTAATTCAAACTTAAATTGAAGATAACATTCTCGGCTTTCCATTTATTAGCATCCTAATGATATCTACTTTTCACAGGCAGCATCATGGCAACACAATCCTCGGAATGTTTTCCCTTCTCCTGCATATGATCCACAAACCATGCGACGCTTTTACACTCAAAGGGATTCGCAAAAATCTTTTTTTCTTTCTCGGTATTTGCTTTCAACTCGGTTTCACAGCGATTTTGCAAGACATTCTTCCACCGAATATGAGCCTTCAACATAGCCATCACGGCCAACAAATTATCAGAATTAGTATTCGTAGGAGATTCGACATGCTCATTGGGTGGCGTAACAAAGAATTGCATTTTGATATCGACAATTTTTTGTTCTTTCACTAATAAATTCATATAGAGAGCTTCAGGTCGAAACTTGCATTCAATTTTGTTGATCAGGGGTGAATAACGATATGCAATAAGTTCTACAAATGAGTATGTTCTTCGTTTCTGGTCATTTTTCGCGTCGTGTTCTGTATTTGTAGTGGTTGACATTTTTTGCAGCGATCTTTTTTTTTGATTAAGTTGATAACTGCAGGATTTATTAACTAAACAAGATATTTACAAAATAGCATAACTATGCTTACCACAAATTTTTGTTGATAAGAGAGTGTGGTTACGCGTTGGAAGGCAAAGTGAGCAGGGCCACTGAATTAAAAATTGGAAAAGAGCCATTTATATAATTTAAGTCGTTGTGCAATCAATCAATCAATCAATATGCCTACAAGTTAATCAATACCGCAGGTAAGTTGTTTTGATTTGGTCGTGAGTGATTAGTCTAAAGTTTACCCAAGCCACCCGTTCAAACCAAACGATGACTTGTTCAAAAAGCATTTCAACATATAATAGTTGTCTTACGGCTAGTCTTTAGATTAAGGTTTTACCATAAACTTAGGAGGTAATTATATAAAAGTTGATTTGGCGTTATTCTTATCTTTAGTTTTATTTAGAATAGCTATAGATATTTTCTATCTCTTTTTAAAAGTTAAACTTTCATTTGGCACGAAGGCAAATCCTTCGACAATGGATTGATTAGGTCGTTTACTTTTTGTACTGATATTATATTTTCGAATAATAATTGATGTTAATGTCTTTGTTTGAATTATATCAAAAAATCTACCTGGACATGCATGTCTGCCAAGACCAAACTACAAAAATTCTCGACTGACACGGGTTGTTGGATTATTTTGATTAAGGTAAAGGTAACCATTGAATTCTAGCCCATTTGACCCTTGAAAATCTTTATCGGCATTAATTGATGGTAGATAGAGAAAAACTGTTCGACCTTGGAATTTAAAAGAAATATCGGGTTGTTAAAAAAAAGAAATTTTTGCGAAAAAGGAAAATGCCTGTTATACTTGAATGTTCTGATACTATGTGGTATTTGATAACCATTTGAAAATGTCATTTGTGGGCCAACGTTCATGTGTGGGAAAGCGACTGATTTTTTCGGAAAAGAGTTAGTAATCAACTTCTTGAAACAAGGTAAGATAGGTTCACAAACATATCTAGAATGCTTACGAATATCTCCTCGATGTCGCATTGATTCTTTGATGAAACTATCAAGTTTGAGGGTAAGTTCCCCATCAAAGTCTGATTCTTTTGTAATCTTGTTTTGCTCTTCTAATAATCCGTCAAGGTAATCTTTTCGAGCTGCCAAGTCTTTTAAAAAAAAAACAAGAATTTCCATAAAGGCTCAATCAACGTAATTTGAACCTTGATGGAAATAAAACTTACCATATAGAACATTGAGTGCATTAATGCTTAATGAATCGATCGCTGACAAAATTGAAAGAAGCAATTGTTCTGCTATGAAGGAATAGTCTACATTTACCTTGTCATTCGAATCAAATCAACCTTAAAAAGTGAAAGAAATCTCGAAAGCTGCCTTTTACTTAAATAACTTGTATATAAAAATGAAATTGAGGCTGTTACCGGTAGTTCATAATTTTTTCCTTGTTCTTTTTCTTTTTGCAATCTTTTCTCCATAATAGGCTTGAGTCGCTTAATCAACATAGCTTTATGGGTTTGTGCCGGATTCTTACCAAGTTTAATTTTCCATCTATAATGGCATAAGAATTTTGTGGATTGACACACAAAAAAAGTATATTGTTCACTCACATGAGCCTTTGTTGATGAAGCCATGGGTGAATAAATAAAAGGGTTTGTGGTATTGCCATCGTTTTCGATATCTCAGCTGCAAATCCTCAAAATAAAGAAATTAATTGCTCATCCTGACCGAGCTCCTAAAGTACCGGAAAAAAATACCGTGAAAGAATTATCCTTCTGCAAAGCTAATGTATTTCAACACATAAGTGATTTTCCTCCAGACTTACAATGAAATTAACAACTCAACAAACCTGATTAGCTGTCATTTGAGTTATAAAGCAAACAATATTTTCAGGGCCATAAGGAAATGTCATTTTAATAACAATATTTGTAACAACACTTGACATATTATTCAGTGCACTGCTCTTTCATTTTGCTATACCTCCATCGATTCCAGAAAGCTAAAAATGTGAAAAAAAATCAATTAAATTTTGTATCTCCAAAGAACAACATTTTTTTGGTTTATATGGAAAACCTATAATTTGGAAAAAATGGTCGCCAACTTTATTTTTTTAACACCAGTATTTTGTCCAAAAAATTATTAAACAAAAAGCCTGTAGACTAACTAAACATGTTAAATAGCAAACCTATTTTTGATTTAATCTTTGAAAATCTCTAAAGAAATCAATTTTTTTTATACCTAGATCCCAGGTTTCAGCCTGGCCCTGCACTTTGCTAACATTGCATTGATAATTCTGGTAGCCATCTGCATATAAATTAAAAGCAAATACATGAGGTGGTAGTATAGCTAAAATTATTGACAAATCGAGTGGCTTTAATATTGAAGGTGCTATAAATATTTTGTAAATCAGAATAAAATATTTATCAGATCTTAATTTAGTATTAAAATAATTCAGTTGATTCAAATTCTTATTTCGCTAGTTTGAGTTCCAATCACAAGGGAGGTAGTAAAATACAATTTGGGATGAAGATACCGATTCATTATCAAATAATAGATCATTCAAAGATATTGAGGGTCTGTTATCATATTGTGCCAAAACACAATTTTTGATTAATAAAAGTCGCAGCTAGCTGATGAATTAGAGAAATGTATTTTGCTATTATGTTTTCAATCTTTTTTCATGTTCTCAAAAACTTTTCCGGAGCATTTATCTCAGCTTTCAGAATTCTAAATTTAATATTTATGTAATTTATAAATTCTGATTTCATGTATCTTTGAATTAAGTACCGACTAATAATTGATGATGCATATTAATAATTGGAAAATAAATACAAAAATTAAAATGTAATTAGTTTATGTGTCATTTTTGTTTCAATGATTTTCGCCCATACAGTAATTATCAGTGATATCCTGGAATATATGTTTATACATATGGAAAACAATACAGATGTTTTAATTATTATTTGGTGAAGCGTCTGATACCATTGTTATTGACCTATTTTGTTATAGCATTTTCTAGTGACTTGGATAAAAGAAGGAAATAATATCATCATCGTCTTTACCAAACCCACTATATTGCCTAGAATTTTGAAGTGACTTATGAATTTCTTTTGAATTTGCTTTAAAATTTGTTTGACCAAAACAAATTCCTGTTTTTTATTTTCCTCAATAGATATATTTATACTGATAAATTTCTCTTGATCGAAAAGAAACATCTTTACTCTTAAAATGCTAACAGCTTATTCTTTCATATATATTTATTTTGATTTTTTAAATTATTGCTTTAAGAACCATAATAGAATAATTGTTGCTTAAATCACTTTTTCCTCTGAGCCATGTAAATAAAGAAAATCTAATTTTAGATATATTTCTACATAAAAATTTGTCATTCTAGTATTAGAAGAGAAATTCATGAGATAATACAATTGCTGATAGTCATCCTTACAATATTAGATCAAACTAATCACAGTGTGCTAGACAAATATTGATAATTTTACTTATTGACTTATTTTTCTGCTCTCTTATTGCTAAAATCTGTGACAAACTTTGGAAATACAACAATAAAAGATCTTGTTAGATAAGGGTTGGATTTTCTCCATTATAAAAATGTCAACGGCACATATCTTCATTGTCATTTGCTTATCTCCATTTGTTATCTCGACATTTGGTGAAAATTCTGAATAGAAATGTCAGTTATGCAGTTAATTTATAAGTAAGGCAAAGAAAGCTTGAGTTCTGATGAAGCAGAAATTTTGATTGTGAACATATTGCCATTTTGCATATATTTGTCAAATCACTAGAATATAAAAGAGCTAACTTGTGGAGCCATTCTGGTCTATCGGATGCTAATAAAGAATTACGTATAGAGAATAGCTAAAAAAAACCAGCTAAATTTTATTTCTATAATCAACAAACCTAAAGCTCCATGTATAGATTGGGCTACTATTTATCTTGATTCTAAGATTTCAATTTGTCATTTTAAGCTTCTATTGTTAAAATCTTGAAATCAAAATAATAATAAGAATGATAAAATTGATATTTTCACAACATCTAATTCTTATGATCTAAGATAGTGATCTTATTACCCTTTTTAAAATTTAATAAATTTATACATTCTTCAATTTCCCTAATTTGTTCAAGATTCTTATTTAAAGTTTATCAATTTTATTTGAATCTCTTCAACTTATAATCTTTCTTTAGAAAAAAAAAAGTTTAAAAAATTATATGTAATGCGAAGTTCAAATAACTTTCTAAAAAACATCGATATTCTCTTTAAGTTTATTTGCAATACAATTAAGAATTCAACATATTGGTTGAGATTGTGTTTAATATTGAAAATATTTGTTTTTAAAGAGATTTTTAATTTTAAACAGAGTATGTGCCTTAACTATTTTAATTTTTATACTTTAAGCTTTTAGTTTTGCCCGGTAAAATATTTGCGCTTAATATATAAGTGTATAATTGTTAACATACTTTTATTTTTTGCGATGAAATCAAATATCTAATATATTTCTTGTCAGTTAATATTAAACCAACAAAGAAAATTTCCCAAAGAAATTTAATAATATTATAAGTTTATGAAAATAATACTCAACCTTACTATTTTTTGGAAGGATACTGCATAGAAATTATAACAAAATTTTAAAGTAAGAAGTTTTCTAATCATTTTTAATGTTTATAATAACATGATTCAATAACGTAATCAAATTGTTGGTCGGAAAAAAGTTAGAACAGCTAAAAATAGATATATAAATTAATAGAAACATTTATTCTTTCATCAATATGTATAGTTTAAGTGGTTTCGTGTATTATAGAAAAAATATTGGATGATTTTAATCATAAAACTCTTATTGCTTATAAATTGTACAAGTAATTAATTAATCAATTGTGTTTTACTTTTACGGCATTTTAACTGATCTGTGATTAAGTTCATAATCACTGTGCTAGCCTGATCAATAAATTCACCTTTGATTACTTACGTATTATTAAAAATCAATTTTTTAGTCTTTTAAGTTTGAACAACATATATTAAAATCAATATTCAACTAGAAATTATAGTAGTGAATAAAATATATTTTATTAATACACTAATTTTCTTCAAAAAAAAAAGGTTGTAATTAAATACATAATTTAAATATGTTATTTTTATTTTTAAACATGAATTTCTATACTTTTGTGTAAATATTTATGTATTATCAAAATCTAAAAATATTATGTTTCCAAAAAAGAGAAAAACACTGCTACTTTTAAATACTTGGAAAAAAAAACTAGATTAATATTTATTATTAATTGAATAGAAATAGCACTTTAAAGTTTGAATCATTTCTTATTAATAACAGATTAGTTACAATTCAAAAAATAATAATTTTGTATTTTAAATAAGATTTCTAGAAAATACTTTATAAAAAGAGTTTTTTCTAATCATTAATTTTATTCAACAATCCACATAAATACATCTTGTTGTTCAATCACTCAGATTTTATTGAAGTTTTCTAGATGATGTACATATAAAAAAAACATAGATAAATAAATAGCTTTACTATTTAGAAAAATTCACTAATATCAAATAAAAAATTTAGTTATCAACCAAGAAATAAAAGATTTAAAATTGTTACAAAATTTTGAAAATATTATAGTTCCTATATATGTTATTACCTTTAATGACTACTTTTTACTTTTGTAAAATCAAATTTTTTAAAGTGAAAATTAATGATGAAAAGCAATTCTCTGTACTAACAGGCTGAATTCCTTTTTTTGTAAGTTTTTTCTTTACAAATTTTAGTTCTAGATGCGTTTAAATTGAATAATAAATTATAGACATGCTTTTTTTTACTTAGTATAGATATGCATAAAAAGTTGTATCATTCTTTAATCTTAAATTTATTTGAGGTATATCAACAATTCTAAAATTGTTGACGACCTTCAATAACGGGTTTATTTTTTTCATATATAAAATTCACGAGTGATTTATTCTTCGCATAAAGTTTTATATTTGCTTGATCATTTAGCACAAAACAAGAGTTTCATTTTTTTCACTTATACTTAATGGTACTGAAAAATAATGTCATTAGGTTAGAAATCCAAGGCTTAGTTTGATCTTTTTGCCAATAATGTTCTTTGGAAAAAATTTTGGATTTTTTCCACAGTTTTTTAAATTAATAGAAAATTGAATCTTATTCTTACCTAATTGCAGAATGCAGTAAAGAATTTGTGTCAGATATTTTAAAGACCAAAAAAAATTAATCCTATTTTTCAACTCTATTTTATTTCATTTAATATTATTATAAACAATTAACTTTAAAAGTATTGAAGATCTCTTTATAAAAAGTTAGATCATTAAAAAAGTTTTGTTTATTAATAAAATTTTGTTACATAAAATAATTTAAACAACATAGATAACTTGTTAAAATTATAAAAATATATAAAACTTCTAAAAAATCAACTTTAAAATTTTAGATAAAAATTTTAAATATGATGTAATTAAATATTCTTAAAGTTTTAATCATTACAAAAAAAAGTCAAATCACTTATAATAAATTTTAATTATAGTCAAACCTGAAATAATCCATACTAAAGATAACCCATAACCTGTGATAAGCCATAGCATTTTAAATCTACCAATTTGGTAGTTAAAGAATTCCTATGTTTATAACCAATACCTGTGATACCCAATAACCCATAACTTTTTACTGTTAGTATGGATTATCTCAGATGCTATATTTAGTTTAAATTCTGCTAATTCTGGTAAAATTGCAGTAAAGCAAACCAATATTTCCATGACTAAAAATGCTATATGATAATGTAACATCACTTATTCAACAGAATGATCATTAATTGTGTAAGTAATCAAGTCGGAGTTTTGAATTGTCCCAAGTTTTAAATTATCATCAATTGTGTGAGTAATCAAATCAGAGTTTCGAATTGTTCCAAGTTTTAAATTATTATCAATTGTGTGAGTAATCAAGTCAGATTTTTGGATCAGTCCCATCCTAATCATACTTTTCCTTTGTCTTTTGATTCTATCATGTCTAATAGCAAAAAACATGCTATCTCTTCAGCCTGTGTTCTGCAAAGTCGTGAGAATGCTACACTTCATAATAAGCTTATGATGCTTGATTGGTATCATGCAAATGATAAAAACCAATCAAAAACTGCAAGACACTTTAAGGAAAATGGTTTTTCATACATGAAACAGCCTCTAGTTTCAGCTTGGGTCAAAGATGAACCAAATCTTTGTGCACAAGCAAATACAATGCATGACTTGACTAGCAAATGTATATGCACAATATGTAATTCTGACTTTGATAAAGCACTTATTATTTTGTTCAAGAGGCAGAATCGTGTGGAATGACACTTACTAGAAATGTAGTTCAAGCTGCTGGTATAAAGTTCTATGATCAATTGGATATTCCAGAAAATAAGCACCAAAAACTATCTAATAGCTGACTTGAGAGCTTTAAAGACTGTGTTGGATTGTGTTCACTTTGCTTTCATGGTGATGCATTATCAGTCAATGTTGAACATATTGAAAATGAGTGAGTGCATGTAATAACACTTCTTGCTGATTAGAGGTTACGCAATTTTTTCAACATGGATGAAACTACACTATTTTATGCCATATTACCAAATCGAGGTCTTGCTACAATACCATGTTATGGCACCAAACAATCAAAAGTGCGACTAATACTTGCCTTTACAACTAATACTAATAGAACTAAGTGTTTGCCATTACTTATTATTGGTTATGCTAAACGTCCACGCTGTTTCCAAAAAAAAACAGGAGAGCAACTTGGTTTCCAGTATTATTCAAACACTCATGCTTAGATGACTGGTGATATTTTCGACAGTGGCTTGTTGATTGGAACTATTAGCTGCATAAAAAAAACCGAAACATATTATTGTTAGTAGACAATTTTGCTGGTCACAACTATGATATGAGATCTATTACAAATATTCATGTAAAATGGTTTGCACCTAACTTGACAGCACATATTTAGCTTATGGATGCTGGAATTGTTTTAAGGCACATTACTGTCACTATTTTTTTTGCCATGTATTGGATTTTTTTGATGATGGTGCCAATAATATTTATATAATCAACCAACTTCAAGCAATACATCTAATTTATAGGGCATGGGAGAATGTTTCAAATGAAACAATCGCTCATTGCTGGCACAAAGTTGGCATTCTTCTGATTAATACAAATAACAACTTTCAGAATAAAACTACAAACTTTGAAATAATAGCTAATTATAATCAAGAGATAGTATTAGAAAAGATTAAGGATTGCTACAAAGAGTTCAATTGTATACAGCCAAATTGTACATACTTATCAATTGAAGAGTTGGTAAATTTATCTGAGAAAAATGATACAATTACTTTGGAACATCTGGATGATGATGAGATTGCAAATTATATTGTAACAAATCGTGAAACAAAGCATAATAGCTCTGATGAAAAATAAGAAGTACAGAAAGTAATGAATATTAAGGATGTACTAACTGCTATTACCAATTTTGAACAGTTTATGAAGCTTGAAAATAGCAAGAAATTTTATGATGCAATTAGTAAGCTTGCTCATGTTAAACATATACTTTATAAGAGAATACAAGATGAACAAAAACAAATATTGCATGAGCTATTTAAAGATTCTTATAAGAATATGCAAATAAACTTATTTTTTAATAATATTATATCTATTTTTATTATATGTATACTATATATACTTAAACCTGTAATAACCCATAGCAATTTGTATCCACCAAGAGTATGGATTATTTCAGGTTTGACTGTACTTAATTTTAGGACTTCTTTTATTATATTATTATTTATATATTAACTAAAAATATTAAATTTTAAAATAAAAAGTCCAAATATTTTTTAAATAAAATTATTTTAATTTTTTAGAGAAAATAATATTATAATTAAATTTTAAATTTTTAGTTTTATTAAATATCTAATTATATATAGAATTTATTTTAATTTTTTAGGTTGAATTTATTTTTTATCATATAATATTTATTTTTTATTGTTATTTATTAATGTAATATTTTACTTTATAACAACATATATAAAATTTGAAATTTGTCATTAAATTTTTAATAAGTACAAACTTATATATTCTTAAAGTTTTTTTATGTCAACAAAATTAAAAGTAATTAACAATCTGAAATTTAAATTTATTTTGTTAAAATATATTTATTTTCACATATTATTTTAATGATTAAAATTTATTATGCAATTTTTCAGAATCTTACTTTAAAATTAACTGGAATTTAGAAAATTATAAAGATTGGTTTAAAATTTTGTTTTTTTGGGTATTTTTTCCCAATATTCTTATAATACGTAAAAACCAGGACCTTAAAATCACAATGCAACCATTTTATTGACAACATCAATCTGCACAAGGTTTTACATGCCCCCAAAATGTTGGCTCATAAAGCCAAAATCACAACGATCACTAGCATAGATGTTCCTTTGAGATTGCAATAAAGCCATTTTATTGACAACGCCAGAGCATATTATAACCACACAAAGGCAAGCCATCGCTATAAGACCTGACCTGCCATCGTCACAAGACCTGACCACAAGAACGTGCCTTCGATTGTCAAACTTGGTCATTTAAAGGAAGTAAAAGTCGTAACAAATTTCCGTAGATGAAATTAAATCGAATTCTTCATTGGTATACAATAAAAAACAAGACGCTTAATTTCTATTCTAAAAAATCATCACAGATCTCTTTGCTTTTTTGAAAGAGTTCGTAAATGTTCCAGTTGCACCATTGATTGAGAATGCTACTTCGTCATTTCGTCTCTAAAAAGCTTTGCTTTTTTTAACAAAGCATTTGAAATTCGTCCAACATTGTCTAAATGATACAGTTAAATCCTTCATAAATATTAAAACTTTGTGAAACAGATCAAATAAAAATTTATAAATACATTACTCTGTGAATTAAAAATCTTTTACAGAGAAGGATCACTTCAACATCGGCATCCTTGGCGGGAAGATCTTCCGATGCCCATTCATAAATACAATAGAGGTCACCGTTCACTCGTAACAGAAGATAAAATCTGATTTTCATGCCAATAATGTATCATAATGAATGCCAATGACTCTTGAATACTTTTAGGTAAAGGATTTTCAATGCTTTTCTCAATTAGAAGCATCTTGAATTGGATGTGCAGAGATTTTGCAACCTTCATTAAATCAATAAAATCCGTTTCAGCTTTCTCATAATGGTCTTTATGTTTAGGACCAGTATTTTCTCCAAACCCGATTTCATAACATGATTTCTATATAAAATTTCCAATTAAAATTAGGTTATGAATGCCAGTTTACATAACTCAATCTAACCTACCCGATATAAGTAGTCACATGACTTTCCTATACGACCTGTTTGAGGATCCGAATGATTCTCACCACTAAAAAAATACATAATTTAATATAAAATTAAGACTTAATATAAAAACAGTGTTCCAGGAGTTTTAGCACATGAACCTAAAATAAACATATCGATTGTTCGTTCTGATTCACATTTTCCCATTAAAACAATTAATCCAGGCGTTTCTATTTGAAAATTTTTTTAAGTAGGCTTTATTAAAAATAAAATCATAGAAAAACAAACTAAAAAATATTTACGCATCTTCAACACATCTTATATCAATAAGATAATCTTGAATCCGCTTTTTATCTGAATTATTAGTAAATATATCCTGTTTGAAATAATATAAAATCCACAAATTTAACAAATTTAATTTACCTAATTGGTTTTTGATTATTTTTCTAATAGTGTACACAACCCAGCTTATCCACGAGCCCCTCTCTCTTTAGCAAGTATATGGATACTAATAACATCCGATCGAGATAAAGCATCCAGGAATGATTTCGCCGATTTCCCCATTTTTATTTTCTGCTTCTTTTAGTCAGCTCATTAATCGATCAATTTTTCGTTAGAGAGGAACTGTTTTGCACGAGGAAGCTTTGGATTTGGATGTACGCTTTCTTCCCTGCCGGAAGGAAGACATTCAAGTGCTGGATAGCACCCAAAAATCCCCCCTACTATAGGCAGGGGGTGCGCAGGTGATTAGGGCAAAGTGGGGGTATCGACCCACACCTCATTCCTACTTTTTTTTCCCAAGTTCGTCCTGGGTTTGTTAGCTTTTTTTTTGTTAACGTGTAGCCACGCTGGACGTTTATTAGTTATGTCCACAAAAATGTGGCGCTTTCATAAAGCCAACTCACCCAATAATACAAATTACAAGATGCGGCTAACCACCTGGGTTTGTTAGTGTATTGTCATCCTTATTATATTACCATGACCGCGGAATCCTCACCACCAATCGCAAAAGGTTAGTCACGTGTATTGGTGATAAATCATCCCTTGCTTATGTTTGATTGGTTAATTTTATTTATTAAATTATTTATTTTTATAATAATATAATAAATTAAAATATTTTACAAAATAATGTAATTACATGAATAAAGCTGTACTTATTACTTTTAATTAAAAAAAATTTCATTTTAACAATAATAATAACAATAGCAATATTTTTTTATCAAAATAAAATAAATAATCTCTATTAATAAATAACAATTTAAATAAAACATTTGAAAATAACTGCTATATACAATTATATTTAATATTTTACAAATTATGTTATGTTTTTATTTAAAAATATATAACATTAATAATTATTGTTATTTTTAATGCAAAAATTATAGTATTTATTTTATAATGCTTTATGTATTTTTAATATTTGTATTTATATAACTTAAAATTAGCAAACATACTTATTTAAATTTTTTTCATTATTTTTTCTTAATTAAAATATTTTAAATAGTTTATTTTTGTTTATTTATTTTTTTAAATATTATAATTTATTTTGTAATTTTTTGAATTTATAGTAAATTTGATGTAAATTAATTATATTTTTGTTTATTTGGAATTTGCTACTGTTTTTAAAAAATTATATTTTTAAATTTCGTTTAACAAATATGCAAAAATTATAAATAATTACAAATTACCAAGGATAAATAAAATTAAATAACAATAATAATAATAATTTTATTTTTGTTTACCAATATTATTATAAGCAATATTAAATATTTTTATTTAAATTTTTTTATTTTAATAAATACCAATTATTATTTTTTATTAAAAAATATAATTAATTTGTTTTTGCTGTTTTATTTCAAATATAAAATAAAAAACTTGATAAAATTAAAACAAAAATAATTTTTCTTTAAACAAACATTTTGATTGAAAAATAAAAGTATAATTAACAATATATATAATTTGTTATTAAGAAAAATTTTGAAGTAATAATACTATTTTTAAATTTTTATTTTTAATTAATTTTATATATGAAATATGTTTTAAAAATTCATTATTTTTGTAAATATGAGTTTCAAATTATACAAATACAATTTTAAATAGCGACTTATTAAATTTTTTTTATTAAAAATGCAAAATATTGTGATTATATAAATAAATATATATTTAAGTTGGTTTAATTTTTTAAATAATTATGATTAGTAATAAAATATAAATTATATATATTATTATTATTAACAGTTTTGTAATATTTTATACATACTTTTAAAACAATTTAGCTTTAATAATATTTGTTTTTAAGATTTGATAATTATAATATCAAAAAAACATATTAAAAACAATCATTAGTATTTATTGCTATATTAAAATTTATAGGCTTTTAAATTAATTTAATAATTATACACACATATTTTAATAATTTAAGTTTACTTTCTTGAAACTAATTTTTGTGTTTGTTTTAACTTTATTTTTATTTTGCTTTTGTACTACCAAACTTAAAATTTAAATTAATACAAGCTTATTAGCATTTCTTTACAAATTAAAAATCATTTTGTTTATATGTAAATTTTTGTTTATAAGGTTTTATATTAAATCAAATTTATGTTTTTAATTTTATTAAAACATTTATTAATAAATTAAATACCAAAAATATATAGTTTTTAAGTAATTTTATCTTGTATTTTTGTATGTTATATTTTATTATAAAGAATTATTAATTTTTTATTTTGACTGCAGTTAAATAATTTATACTTATATTGTATTTATAATATATTTAATTTAATAATATTTATAATATCTCTTAAAAACAATTTCTTTTTAAAGCTTTAATTATTTATTTATTATAGTTTATATAATGTATTCTAAAAATTAAAATTAATTTTATTTAGAAAATATAGATAATATGTTTTTGTATTTATTTTATAAATCTTTAAAACATATTACTATTTATGTTGTTTTATCTTATTCAATTTGTTTTTTGTAAGAATATTGTTAATCAAATACAATCTGTTTATAAAATTGAATATAACTTATAAAATTTACTTATTGAATCACATAAGTATAAAATATGGTTTAAAATATAATATTAAAAATTATGTATAAATAATACATACTATTCAAATAAATATTTTATTCTAAATTTATATACTACATTTCTTATTGGAATATTATTTTATTGTTTATTAATTTAAAAACTTTTTTAAATTTTTTTAATAATTTACAGTTCATATAAAGAGTATAATTTTCTAAAGATTCTAAAAGATATTCTAAAATATTTTAGATTTCAAGTTTTAGTTCGCTCAAAAGGTTTTCAATAGATTTGAACCACTCGCTAATCAAAAATTTTACACATTTGCTTAGAATATAATCAACTATTACTTTTTGTGTAACATACACAGTTTTTGCCACAATAGGGATTTGTGATTAGATTACCGGGACGCCATTATTTTGATGTATTCACGTATGGTCAACCACATATTGGTAATAAAAAATTTGCAAGGATTATTTCGACTCTAATTGATATTGGTCGATTTGCAATATTCCGTACTACATTTGCTAAAGACACCATAGTAAACTAGGCACCATTCCTCAATCCGAGTACTAAAGTATATATATCAATACAAGATATTAGTTCGAAAAAGGATAAACAGCAGAACTTAATTGGTTTATAAATACCTTAATAGAATAATTAAATATCGATTTTGTAGCATCCAAAGTTAGTTTAAAGAAAAACCGAGAGCAAATAAAACAAGAAATTCAAAGCCATCGTTAATAAAATTTTTTCCTTTAGTATTAGGCAAAATAAAATAACGAAAAAATAATTATATCATTTGTTCTTACACATAGAATTACCCGTTTAAATTTTTAAATGTCTCTGATTCCTATATTAATTTCATTTCGAGTCTTATTAAGTAAATTTATGATTATGCTCTTTTTTCAAAATGTTAAAAAAAGGCAAAAAAATAATTGACTAATATTGGTTCTAATAAAGAAATTAAACTACTCGTTTTTAGGTAAACTTTGATTGGCATCTTTTTGTACTATAATTTATAGCGAATCATATTTTGATTAATAAATTGATTTGTTAAGAAACACAGAGAAATAAGATGAATACTAACTCCCCATTTTAAAAAATTTACTTTTTAAAAAAACCTTGCTCTTGTTAAAAAATTCTATTCGAATAATAGCCTATTCAATTTTATTTACAAGAAATTAAAAGAACGACTCGTTCATATGATCATGATTTCAATGAGTGTTATTGGTGTCGAGATAGATGGAATAAGTATAGTGCATGCCGATTCATATATTTTAAAAAACGTTATAAAGACTTTACAAGCGGCAATAAGAAAGTTGATAAAATAATTAAGAATTCAATCTATATTTTACCTAATAATAATCTTAGTGGTAGAGTAAATTAAATATGAATGGATTCATTGGGAGTGTTTGTCAAATATCAAGATATTTAGTATATGACAAAAGATTTTGGTCCTAATTTTCTAACTTATCAAAATGATAGAAATATTATCTTTTGGGGCTTTCCTATTTGCTATTCAAGTCAACGGTACAGTGGAAATTAAACAACAAATTCATATATTATATCTTCGAATTGGAACAGTGTTAAAAATATGATATTAATTGTACACTGCCTTATAGTAAATTATTAATTAGAATCAGAAAGGAAGAGAATGTATTCGTTATAAAATTATATGATTTATATAAATTCATGAAAGGTTTTGAATCGGAAATTTTTTTTTTGCTGTTTTATCAATACTTTATAGGTTATTATATTGGAAAGGAGCAATATAAAATATAAATTAAGAGTTTATTATATTTTTAAAAAAAAATTAGTAATGTAAATAGAACGGGGAAATGTGTTATGTTTTTTGGCATATTTTATTAATTTATTAATTTTATTTAAAGATATACTGTATATAGAAATTCATTTATCGAAAACTACTTTATTTGTGATAATAGAATTTCATTCAGGGTGGGATAATTAAAAATAAATGAATCTTATATTATTTTGACTATTCAATATTTTAAGAATTTCCAAAAAAAATAATCATTTACATGTTGTGCAAAAATATTAATGATATAAAATTTCTTGATCAAGAATAAAAAATTATGGTAGAATATTGGATTAAGTTCGATAATTGTGATTTTTTTAAAAAGATTTTATGAAATGCTATTTTCAAATATTTTTTGAGATTCTATTTTTGATAATTGAAAACAAAAAAAGGTCACAAATAAATATTTTGTAAAGTTTTAAAATATGAAATTCAAATTTTCCCTAATTTTAAATTGTATAGATAAAACGTTTTCTTTCTTTTACCATCATTATTTTAATTTTTGCCATTTTTCCCAATGACAAACCCTTTTTTTTTTTAAGTTCTTTATATAATGTGCATAGTTTAAAAATCTATTTTGATCAATTATAATTGAAGTCATAAAAATAAATTTACCTTATTATTCACCAATACAATATGCCACAAACTTTCAAAGGTCAATTTCATAGTACTAATCGTTTATTTGCTTATTTGAAAGTCTAATAAATTCATTTCCCCTAATTTGTTAAGGATTCTTATTCAAATATTTCTCTATTATATACATGTATAAAGGCTCGAAATTGTTGACATATTTTTATTTGTTTCAATGAAATAAATATTTGATGCATATGTTTCAGGCATTAGATATCTCTCGCCAGGTTATATTGAAACCACAAAATAATTTTCCCCTGAAGATCATAAATTTATGAAAGCTTTTTGAAAATAATTTTTTATCCTGGTTATTTTTTTGAAAGAATGTTGTCTCGAAATTATAAAAAACTTTTGAATGAAAAGTTTCCTAGATCATGTTTAATTATCACAATAATATGGTTCTCCCGTAGTTTAGTTTATTTTTTGAAAAATTCTTATTCCCAATCTTCAAATTCCTACAACTTTACTTCAATACCAAAGCTACCATTAGATAGTTCTTATAATTCACCTATAAAAATACGTATTTCATCCTTAAATTCTACCCTATATTGGAATAAAGCAAATCTATTAAAACGAACAACTCGGGGGTTTGATAAATTAAAAAACTCAGCTCCCTCGAAAATACTAGTCACTGATGTAACTTTAATTGATTTCTTCGCAGAAATGGCTCGAGTAGCAAATATTCCTTATTGTTTTCCGCGAAATGGTTCAAATGGTGAGTATAGATTATTGTGAATGAAACTTCAATTTTGAAAAGAAAATTTCCAACCCTACTGGCTTTTTTATATTTTCTCACTCAATTTCATATGAAGTGTTCTTGGATGAAAAAAAAGCGACTATTATTGCGTATTTTAGAGGAATGTGTTTTGAGGTATTTTTAAAGTTAGTTTCAATTTCGGATTCAACAATTTAATTTTCTATTTATTCTGAAAATTTTCTTTATAGGCTCAGAGATGACGAGGTCTCAGTGGGAAAAACGTAAAAACTTTCTCAATAAAAAGGAAACTATAACTGGAGGACCGGTAGATAGTAAATTTCTTGTTGATGAAAATCGTATACCTATCTTCAAGGAAATAATGGCTTTAGGTGAAAAAATATCTGGCCAAAAAGCTAGATTAATTTTTACTGGGCATGGAACTGGAGGAGGTAAAAAATTATAATATTCAAATTTCAAATATTTCGAGTTAATTTTAAATATCTCTCAACTAATAAAATAATTTTTGCCTTAACTATTCAAGCATATGCTGTACTCATGGCCTTTTCGGTGGCTACTTTTGAAATGGCGGGTGGTTTTAAAATGTTTCAATGGCCGAGCCTAACAATTGAAGTGATTACGTTCGGTCAACCGCGTATTGGTAATAGTAAAAATGCTGAAATGATTTATAAAAGAAAAAATCGTGTAAAAATTTATAGAGTGACCAACGGAAATGATTATGTCTCCCAATTCCCAAAAATATCTAATGACGGGATACAATATTGGCATACCGAAACTGAATATTGGATTCCGGGTATTGAAGATTGTGATTGTAGTTCAATTACTGGAGAAAAAGATAAGAATGGCTTGTATAAAGTCTATGAATGTCCTGGCTTTTTCCCCAATGCTCAGAAAAAATTTGGTGAGAATATGGTAAGAATTTGCAATAAAACCTTTTCAGGATAAATATTATTTTACACATGCAAAATGGGTAAGATTCTAAAATTTAAATATAATTTAACTTTTAGGATTGTAATCTAGGAAAAGATCCAGGACAAAATAGATTAAGCAATGCTGCACATTTCGGTCCATGGTTTGGCACGACTTTTGGAGATTGTCAACATTTCTATCCTACATAACGAAAATTATATTCTTTGTTTTTTTTCTAGCCAAAAATTCACACATAATTAGGATGCTTTAAGGGTCCGAGATTAAGTTGCCAAACCACATGTAATTATTTATCGTGTTCTATTACTTTTTTAAATTATTAATACTCGATCGAAAATCCAGATTTCTTTTGAAAATTATATCAAAATTCATTGCAAATATTTCTTGAATCCATTCTAAAGATTGAGTTTGAGATTTTTCGATTTGAAGTGAATTTTTCAACCAACCCAACCAAATAGGTTGCTCTGTAATATATGTACAGTAGGCACCAAAAGTAGCGCCCGATTTTTTATATTGTTACCCACGTAAATCGGGCGTTACTTTTGGTGCCTGCTATACCTATCAATACGTATGGTTCATTGATGGTTTAAAATTTTTTTGGCTACATACTAAAGATATGCCTGGCACGCTATGGCATCGTATTTTATTCCTGATGACAGGCTAATTTCTCAATGAATATATGGTATTTTGATTGGAAAATTATTTTTCCTATCATTTCAATATAAAGGTTTTTAATTAATATCTTGTAATTAGATATTATATGTTTTTTGTTAGGCTTTTTTAATAGATTCATTCAGAATTATGGAACTACAAATAGTCCAATTTCAGATAAGATTTCCTATTATCGGGACCGGATATTCAATTTTTGGAGGTGAATGATATGAAATGACTAAAGAATTTATCCAAATTTGCTTAAAATTTTATTCAAAATTTAGTTTACGCAATTCTCACTCTCCTTGAAATATTAAAAAAACGGAAATATCTTTTCCTCTACGCTTGAGATTTGGTCAGCAGAATACTTGATGGTACTTTCCAGTAAATTACCAATCGTACGAGTGACACATTACCACTCAGTTCTTGGCAATGCTAGTTGTATTACCGAATTTGCTATAATGTTGTTGCTAAACATCTAAAAATTTATGACTTGAATGTCAAAATCACCTGATGCTTCAATTTGTTTTGTTGTTAGCAAATTTTTTGCAGAGTTTCCTATTTCTGAAGATTTTCAAGGTTTACAAACTTTTTTTTGAAAGTTTTGTAATAAGACTATTTAAAACAACTCCAATGTAATAAAAATAAAATTTCAAAATTTTGATGTTAGATAATTTCTAAATCAAGCATTATTAATATTACAAACAAAATAATTTAATTTCTAAAAAAAAATTAATTTTGCGTTTAAAAAATAAAGATAGTATATTAATTCAACAGAGCTAATGGCTAATTGATTTTGAGAATATTAATTTTAATTAAAGAGAAATTAATTGTAAAAAAATTTTAGTTTTTTGTTAATTATAATATCACAGTTGAAAATCAAAATTATAGATTTGGCTATTTGGTTTTTTATTAACCATGTGAGCAAAACCTTCGAAATTGTGGAAAAAAATTCAAAAATAAAAATTAATTATACTTGAATTATTTTTTTATCTTTAGATTAAAGTCAACTATACAGTTAAATTCAAGTAGAATTATTAGAAAAGTGTCGTTCAACACTCGAAAAACGTCATATAAGCAACACATTCTCTAAAAAAGGTTTACTCCGATCGGATAATCTGTTTATAGAAAAATTGAAAAAATTCACTTTTTCGCTAGTGAAGCATTTTGTTTAAATCCGGTCAACGATCAAGACGTTATAAAATGACTGATGAATTTTATGGTATTAGCATCTTGCATTATAAACTTTACATTACTTTATGATTAATTCCCCGAAATTTCATTATTTTAAAATTCAAATCTCAATCGTCTACCTTAGCGAAAATAACAAGCATACGTAAAAACCAGTTTTCTTGATCCAGATTTGTGCCAAAGAGTTAGATTTTGAAGTTACCTACTCCAAACGCGATACAAAAGTACAAATGATCTGATGATCGATAGAAATTTTTCCCTTAAATTTCAACTTGGGTGAACTGAACTAAGGCGTCAAATTGATCATAGACAAAAAGGAATTCCACCAGCATATAATTTGAGTTTTGTTGGACATGGGCTTGGTGGTGATACATAAATATTTATATTTTGATCGAATTTCTTGACAAGACTCATCTAAATGACATTAATTTTTAGTGTTTGCTGTACTTGGAGCTTTCGAAATCTTGACAGTAAAAGCGCGTGAATTATCTCAGATTAAAGTTTACACATATGGTAAACCTCGATTCGAAAACTACAAATTCGCTCATTAGCTAAATTTCTTTAAGAATCTAAAAATATATAGAGTGACATGTTATAATGATTTTATACCCAAGTATCCAAAGAGTTATAAGAAAGCGCAATATTTACACCATGGACAGGAGCTTTGGATATCGCCAAAAGATTGTGGCTGTGCTACTTCCGATAATAATGGGGATAATTTCAATATTTATTTATGCCCAGGCCCCAAAACCACAAGCGGGATAAAGTTGAAACGCCGGGTAAGTTGCTATAGAATCAAAATTTTGTTTTTAATCTTAACAATCCTTTAACAGTTATTAACCATTTTTTATATATTTAGGAATGCAATGGTAGAACCGAGGCTGCATCAATTGAAGAAGCTTTCGCATCACATATTGGTCCTTATTTAGGACAAATGATGTCGCAATGTCCTCCTATGGTAACAATAAATCATTCTTTAATGGCTATTTTTTTTACTATCAAAAATAAGGACACTAAAATTAAATTTAATCCCGATAATTTAATTTTCTAGAAATATTTATTTAGATATATTGTCTATTGCCTTTTTTTAATAAATTTTTTTATAATTGTTCTAATTATTTCACTAAATATAAGGCTTCGCTATTTTTAAATGAAAAGGTTCAAAAATTGAAGTAATTAAAGTTTTGTTTTGGCCTTGCCTTCATTGAAAAAGTATTTAAGCGTGGATTTAGTTTGAGGCAAATTAAAATAAAATTATCAAATTCCAATAAAAGTTGTTTTCAATTTAAAATTTGGGTTTTTTCGTGTTGATCAAATTAATATATTTTGATAGCAAAGGAAGAGGGTTTTCGTTTTACACGGTGAAAAAAATATATTAAGCATGCTCAATATTACCTAATTTTAAAATCTAAATCCGAACTTACCTAAAAAAGGTCTCAAGGATATTTGATCAGTGGTTTGAAAATAAAGTAATTATTGCTTGGACTTAAGCTAATATTAGCAATTCTTAAAGTTTATTATACATTAGGTTTCTTAAATATTTTATATCGATCATTTCAAATTTCTGAATTAAATTTCAATAGACTTAAACAATAAACAGTAAATAACAAGAGTTAATCAAAATTGGCAACGGGTGAACAATTTTTCTATATAGACTAGATGGATATAGAAAAGATAATTGACAAATGTTGCTACCTCCTCCCGCTCTTCACTCTTGTAAGAAATCTTAAACTAAAACTACCCCCTCCCGCTTTTCATTCTTGTAAGAAATCTTAAACTGCCCCCCTCCCACTTTTTATTCTTGCAAAGCATAAATAACAGACTAACAATTATCAATTCCTCACCACCTAATCCTAAAATTTAATTCAGTTATTTGATGATCGATTGTTCATGAATTTCTATTCCGTATTCATTGGTTATTCGAATGTTGAATTGCAAATTGCTGGTGAGCGTGGTTATTCGAATGTTGAATTGCGAGTTACTAGTGGGTGCTGGTTATATTTGAATGTTGAATTCGCGCATTTTTAGTGGGTGGTGATTATTCGAATGTTGAGTTCCGAATTATTGGTGTTTGGTAGTTATATTCGAAGGTTGAATTCATGAAATATTGGTGGGTGGTAGTCATATTCGAATGTTGAATCGTGAATTATTGGTGGGTGATGGTTATCCGTCAATTGTTGGTGTCAAACTAGAGTCAAACTTATTAGGGTCTTCTTTTTCCGCCGATTTTGCCAAGCTCAGTCCATTCACTAGATAGTAGATAGGAAGAGTTTAACCCATGATGCACATCAATAACCATAAGTGGAAACAAACATTTAGCTGGAATGCGGCAAGCACAGAGGTTAAATAACAATTCATGTCATTGACCATAAGTGGAAGCAGACATTCGGCAGAATGGGTACATGCACAGAGGTATAACAATTCATGTCATAGACCGTAAGTGAAAACAGACATTCAGCAGAATGGGTGCATGTACAGTGGTTAGAGAACACCACTTTTGGCGATATAAAGGAGTTGGAAACCCCGCGCTTGGTTGAGTTTCTTCGGTTAAGGTTGGGGTTCTTTCTGGTAAAGGATGCCCCTCTTCTTTACACAACACTTAGAGCTAAAAGAGATACGTCAACACCCTTACCTGGATTGTTCTATCAACTGGAGGCTTTTAACCTTGGAGACCTGCTGCGGTTATCAGTACGACTGGGGACGAGAACGAATCTCTCTTGGATATTTTTAGTGTTCTTTGAATTTGTGAGTAATGAGTAGTGAGTCGTTAGTCGTACTGGTTATAGCTGTTGGGTTCGTGAGTTGGTGGACGCCGGTAATTCGTCATCGATAAAGTTAAGAGTAATCCTATATAGGATAAAATTTTGCTTGAAGGCAGGGAACACCTCTTTATATATGTTACTGCCTCTAAGTTGTTGATTTTGAAATCAAAATTATACGTTTGTTTTTCACGCGAAAACGTGAAAACAAGAATCCAAGAATACAAGGGTGGGGTTAACTATTAAAAACAAAGCGTCATTTTTTGAAACCTTAGTACTTTCTGGATCCTCATGACTAACGTAATATTAAGCAGATCCTCATCACTCATTTTTTTTGACTCGGCTATCCTAAAATGGCTAAATACAATCAGTATGGGAAATCAAATTCACATCACCCTTAAAACCGTGGGACCCATATCTCTTATGCAAAAATTAATACACTAGACTGAATAATGTAAATGGCCACAGCATAAAGAACATGCTGTTCATATTTCATAGCCGAAAGCGCCTCCAAACATTAAGGCAAATTACTCGAGTCCAATAGATGTTTCCCCCTTCCTTTTTTGAAACAGACCTTTATTGCGTTATACGAATACCCCCGTTTTTTAAAGCGTAAATTTTATCTTCTTTTTCTATACTAAATTCTTTAATTAGCTCATCTATCAAACATCTAGACTATCAATTTTTTGAGTTAATTGCGTCATTTAATTATTGATTTATTTACTTAATAAAATTGAAAGAAGCTCTTATTTAAATAATAATAAAAATTTAATCATTATCATTCCACAGTGACGGCTAAAATTATGCGACCACGTTATTTTTGTTTATAATCGATGGCTCTATGTTATCATATCTGTGTATAGAAATTTTTTTTGAACATGCGATAGATTGTAATCTTACATTTCAATGTAAATCTGCAATGACTAAAACACATCATAAGAAACAAGTCAAATATCAAAAAAATTCCTTTTCATAAAAAAACGTTTTTCACACAATTCTGACAAGGACTTAATGGAAAATATTTTACGCAAGAAAATATCATTCCATATGATTCCAAAGTTGACACAGCTGGAATTGCAATATTACCGTGGCCCGATTGAGAATTTTTGAAAGCTATGATTGTTGTCGTACTTCATACCACTATTTAATCATCCAGAACTTAAATGGTAATTAAACAAGCCCGGAATGCTCTTTCTGAATACATTATTATGAAAATTTGATCGAAATTATGTAACTGCTGCAAATAGAAGCACAATCAAATAGTATTTTTTGTATAAAATCAATAAATACCTTGATTAATTTAACAAATAAAAAACGTAATTTAAAATATATCTGCATATTTTCTATAAATACTTTTAAAAAAATATTTAAAAATTGTATATCAAAGACCAAATTTTCAAATAAAATTGATTTTGATTTATTAGTTAATCAAAAAATGACTCTTTGATTTAATTTAAATTTGGAACTAATGAGTAAAAAAAAGAAAAAAAGAGCTTTGAATTAAATTTTGTAATTTATTCAATAAAATAAATCAATTTCAATCAACAAAGATTTAAAATTACAAATAGTTTTATTAATTTAAAGCTGATTATATTTAACAAATAAAATTTGGAATAATAAGAAAGAGATTTGCAAATTTTATACTATGTCAATTATATTTTTCTAAAAAAGTTTAACCAATTCAGTCAATAATCAAGTCAACAATTTATTTTTAAAATAAAATATTGCTCTGTATTATTAACATATAATAGCTGAATAAATAAATTAACTATAACATTAAGATCTAAGAAATTTGGTAAAAAATTTGATTTTTCAATAAAACTTGAAGTGTAAAATATTCTAAAATATTTTATACTGCAAGATCATTTTCAACAAAAAATAATTGGCAACTTTCACATTCAAAGAATTTTTTTTTACCTATAACTTTCCAGTTATAACATGCTCTTGATCAAAAGTAAAGTATTGCATTGTTAATTTTTAAAAAAATAATAAACAGGATCCTAAAATCAAGAAACTTCATTAATTTCGACAAAGAGATTTTTTTATAAATTAAAATCTTTAAACAAATAGATTGAGATAGGCATTTTATAAGGACCTTGCTCGGGTTTTTTTATTTCTTAAATATTTCTTGTACTTAGTGGGAATTTAATTATAATTTTTTTTCCAGAAGGAAACTACTTTTTCACATCCAATCTAAAATCTTAAACCTTACATCTTACTTCCCTCATACAATCCCTTTTGAGACAATAAATTTTAGAGAAGATAGAAATCAAGTTTCTGCAATTACTTTTTTTTTAATTTGTATATTGTTAAAAATAACTTGATAAGTAAAAAACTAGCTTTTATATTTTTTAAAAAAATAACTGCTGGACATAAATGATATTGTTTTTAAATTTTTAAATTATTAAAATTATAACAGCTGTATTATTTTTTGTTAAAAATCATAACCGTTTTTTCTATTTTCAGATTTTTTTAGAAAAATTAGCAACTGAGTTTTTGAAAATAATTATATTTATTGATTTGTTCATATATTTAATTAATTTTACATTGTTTTTAATTTCTCGTTTATCTGTTATGTATTTGAACCAAAAATTAGAATAAAATTATTCTTATTATCTTTTTATTTATATAAATTATTTTTGTCCTTTATTTTATCAATAACTCAATTTGTAGCAATTTACATATGTAACTAAATATTATAATTAAGTCATGTATTATTTCAAACTATATAACAATATAGATATTAAAAAAATAATACACAAAAAGTGCATTTTTTAATAGTTAAGAAGTTTAGATACTTATAATAAATACAATTTACTAAAACAAATCATCTTTTATTTAAAAATAAAATCAACAAAAATATTTTTTTCAATATTTTTATCAAACTATAAATTAATAATTATTAAGTTAACTAATACTAATGCAATTAAAACTAGTTTAATTTAAATTCTTAAGTTTATAACAAAATTTTCAATAATTATATTAAGATAATTAAATAAACTAAAACTTTGAGATTTTATGTTTGGTTTGGCCAAAATTTTTTTAAAATTTAATTGGTAAGTTTGAGCAAAAGTAAAAAAATGACTAAGTGATTTTTGTTGCTTCAATGGCATACTTTAGTTTTGGAAAAAATTGTGATATTATTTGTACATTCAAAATCAATATTTTTGACTTTTAATATTAATTTTTTTATTTAAGCTTGATTAGTTTAATTATTGTAACAAATGGTAATTTTGAAACCAATTTTTTGCATTCGATTAGAGTAAAATTAGAGCTGTCTTAACTTGTGAATGTAACTTGGTATGAATTTTAAAATTTTAGACAATTTTTAGTTGAATAAATGTTTTAAAACATATATTATGATAGATAATTTTAATAATATTGGACATTATATGAAATAAAACAGTTTTTAAAAAAATTAATTTAGGCAAAATATTGTTTTTGTTTGTTTTTTGTTAAACAAAATTCTTGATAATATTTGTGAAATTGTGTAAAAAGTCAATATACTGTAAATAACAACTTTATATTCTACTTTAGAAACTAGTTTCCAACTTCAAATTTTTGGAAGTTTTTTTTTGCATTTTTGCATTAGTTGCATTACACAATTAGATAATATTATAGAAGTAATTAACGATAGAATTAAAATAATTAATTTTGATAACTGTGCATTTAAAACAGCAATTTTGTTAAATTATATATTGCAATCCATTCAGATTGTTTGCTTTAATTTTCAATTAAAAACAAATAATAAAATATTTTAGAATTATTAGCTTAAAAAAAATTAATCAGTTTTATTTACTGGTTGTTTAATTGTAATTTAAATTCAAACTTGGGTTGATTATTTTTAACTTCAGTTTTAAAATAATTGCAGCGTACAGGTATGTTGTTTTTAATAAGTAAATTATAGTGCATTAATTCATTTTTTTATTTTTATTAATTATTCAATTATATTTAAGTATACATATAAGCCACTCTATTTTAGAATTAGTTATTGATGTAATTATTAATTTGATCAATAATTTATAGTTTAAGAATCAGTAACTTTATGTTCTTATATCTTTTAATCTAAACATGTAAAGAAAATATCTTAATTTTTGAAAAGTACTGTTAAATAAATTAAAACATAAAACTATATTAGTTCGAATTCTTTGACAAAATTAGCAAATAAAATGTTTATAAAACTAAACTTATATATTAAATTGATACAAATTTAATTTACTTCTGTTGAATATATTTTAATTGTGTTATTTTTATACAATACTTGTTTTTTTGTTATGTATTAGCTTATTATTTCAATCTGTAATAATAGCTTTAAATAATTTAATGCAAAATAACATTAATTTATTTAAATTATTTATTTTTACAAAACCTCAAAAACTTTAACAATAGTTAAATTTTATTAATTTAGTTACTAACCTAATTTTAAATCTAATTATTAATTTTCTTATTAATTTGGTTTTTTAAAAAGTATATAAATAAAATTTTTCAAAGCTATAAAAGCCATTTAACTATTTAAGTACTATTAAAACGAAAAATATCTGTTATTAAATTTCAAAAAATTTAAATTGAAACATAGAATTATAACAATTGTATTATTTTTTGTTGACAATACAAATTATTTTAAACTTAAAATTATTATAAAGATCAATAGCTGTAATTTTTATAAAACTACTTATATAATTTATTTTTTTTAATAAGAATTTTTGATAACTTTTTTAATATATATAATATTTGTACTCTTTGCTATTTGTGAACATATTATTTTAAGTTGTAATAAGAGCATTTAATTACCAACTAAAAACTAGCACAAAAACTGTTTTAGTTATTATTTAAAAACCTTAAAAACAGAAGAAAATAAAAAAACAAAAAAAACAACTATATAATATTAAATTTCAAGATTCTTAAATTAACAAGTAAAAATAATTTAACAAAATTGCAAATACAGTTGAAGCAAATACTTATTAATAGCTAAAGCTCTTAAAATATTTCTATTTCATTTAGTAAATACAGCAAACATATAATTTCAAAACCAATCAGTTGTATTTATTTTATTTGCTGATTTAAAGATGATTTAATTCAGTATTTTACCAATAAAAACACCTTAATTGCTTTTTAACCCCAATTTAAAAGCATTAAACAAAAGCCGACAAAAAATGGTAATATTAATTTAGAAAAGTTCAATAATTTGAAATAAATACTTAATATTTAGATTCTTAAATCTTAAACTAATTTGTTGTAGAATTAAAAAATAGATTTATTAAGCAAATTCGTATTTTAATATTAAAAATATAAATCAAGTCTTGAAAATAACAAAAACTGAAGCAGTAATAAAAAAAGCTACCTGCACTAAACCTGTTAATATGGTGTTTTGCTGCTGAAATTATAATACTTTATATAAAAATTACCAACAAAATTAAGTAAAAATAATTTAAGGCAACCCGGTAATTTTCAAGCGAGCAATTTCAGATAATATTTTAAGTTAAAATAGAATTTTCAAACAACTGAGATAAAAAGGCTTTAAAATTCTTAAAACTTTTTAGAACTTGAAATTTGGCATAATTTTAAAAGTTTAAAAATTTCTCAATGCTAAGTATATATACATATATATATAATTTTGGTAAAGATGGAAAACCTTTATCAAATCTAACATATACATATATTGCAAATTTGAAATTTAATTTTTTAAAAAATAATCTCATATATTCTATATCAAAAACCAGAATATGTTTCATTAATTTCAAAGCTATAAATTAATATTAAATAAAGCCTCCTTTGACATTTATACAAGCCTGAATACGGACATACATGTCATGAATGTAAGTAAAAACCAACTTTCTAGAAGGTTTGCCCATTCTTCTTTGATTTGACCAATAAAAATTTCTTAAGATACCCCTTTTTTTTGCAACCATTCTTTTTACTTTTTTCTTTATATTATGCTCTAACACAGCTCTAATATTCTCAATTAGTTGAGATTATAAATAACTATTTCAGAAAAATAATCCAATAATAAATATTGAATAATTTTAACGCAATACTTAGTGCCAAGGTTGTATGAGATATTTGAAACCGGAATTTTGCCTGTCTTATAACATAAAGCTCATTAGAGAAAAATTATAAATGCTCTCACTTTAATAATCTTTTATATCTCTATTATTGAAACGAATTTACAAGCTACTTTAGACAACTTTGAATAAAACAATCTTTTGCAACTTAAAGTGATTAAAGAAAGAAAACAACATAGCGATTTTAAATAATATTAATTTTTGAATATAATAGAGTTTAATGTTTAAATAAGAGTACAAGAGTCTTACAGTTTCTTTTAATCGTTTACTAAAAAGCTTAGTATAGAAATGAAAAAGACAAATAAAAAATATATATTAAGTTTGTTTTTATTAATTTCTGCTAAAAATAAATGCGTTAAACCAAAATGAATTAATAATCATATTAATCTCTGAATTATTACACCTACACGCCCCCCCCCCCGAAATTTTAATTATATATTTCTTTCATCAAATTTAGAAAGTATCAAAAATAATTTGTGCATTAAAAAATCACTTTCGCATAAATAAATAAAATTCTAGAAATAAAATTATTTTTGTTAAAGAAATATTGTGGAATTTTAATTAACTGAAACGAGACTTAATTTTAAAGATTTAGATATTAGATTTTATTTAACAATAAAACGCTCGTCTATTTGATTCAAGCATTATTGCGTGTGATCGATTTTGACAATAATATCCTAAGATATATCAAAGTCCTCACTTGAGCATCAAAAACTTTTGATAACTCCCAAGTAATAAATAAAGGATGTATTGAATGACCAGACTGAACATGACTTTTAGCAAGTACATTTACTCATCATTGTTTTTCGAAAATGCTAAATTTTTCATTCGTAGTTGATGAAATTAATACATTTCGATAGCAAAGGGCAGAGGGTTCTCGTTTTACATGATGAAAAGCATATCAAAGCATAAACTTTAATAATTAAACCCGATATTAGATCATCAAATAAACGGAATTTGCATATAAAAGGTCTCGGGAAGTATATTTGATCGGTGGTTTGAAAAATAAAGTTATTGTTGCTTGGACTTAAGCTAATTTTAGCAATTCTTAAAGTTATTACCGAACTATTATCATTTAAAAATACTTATATTAATTACAATAGTTTATTATACATTAGGTTTCTTAACTATTTTATATCGATCATTTCAAATTTCTGAATTAAATTTCAATAGGCTTAAACAATAAACAGTAAATAACAAGAGTTTATCAGAATTGGCAACGGTGAACAATTTTTCTATATAGACTAGATGGATATAGAAAAGATAATTGACAAATGTGGCTACCTCCTCCCGCTCTTCACTCTTGTAAGAAATCCTAAACTAAAACTACCCCTCCCGCTTTTCATTCTTGTAAGAAATCTTAAACTGCCCCCCTCCCACTCTTTATTCTTGCAAAGCATAAATAACAGAGTAACAATTATCAATTCCTCACCACCTAATCCTAAAATTTAATTCAGTTATTTGATGATCGATTGTTCATGAATTTCTATTCCGTATTCATTGGTTATTCGAATGTTGAATTGCGAGTTACTGGTGAGTGCTGGTTATATTTGAATGTTGAATTCGCGCATTTTTGGTGGCTGGTGGTTATTCGAATGTTGAGTTCCGAATTATTAGTGTTTGGTAGTTATATTCGAAGGTTGAATTCGTGAAATATTGGTGGGTGGTTGTCATATTCGAATGTTGAATCGCGAATTATTGGTGGCTGGTGGTTATTCGAATGTTGAATTGCGAGTTACTGGTGGGTGCTGGTTATATTTGAATGTTGAATTCGCGCATTTTTGGTGGCTGGTGGTTATTCGAATGTTGAGTTTCGAATTATTGGTGGGTGGTGGTTACATTCGAAGGTTAATTGGCGAATTATTGGTGGGTGATTGTCATTCGAATGTTGAATTCGCGAATCATTGGTGAGCAATGGTTATCCGTCAATTGTTGGTATCAAACTAGAGTCAAGCTCAATAGGGTCTTCTTTTCCTGCCGATTTTGCCGTTCACTAGATAGTAGATAGGAACAGTTTAACCCATGATGCACATCATCAACCATAAGTGGAAACAGACATTTAGCTGGAATGCGGCAAGCACAGAGGTTAAATAACAATTCATGTCATTGACCGTAAGTGGAAGTAGACATTCGGCAGAATGGGTACACGCACAGAGGTATAACAATTCATGTCATAAACCCTAAGTGAAAGCAGACATTCGGCAGAATGAGTGCATGCACAGTGGTTAGAGAACACCACATTTGGCGATATAAAGAAGTTGGAAACCCCGTGCTTGGTTGAGTTTCTTCGGTTAAGGTTGGGGTTCTTTCCTGTAAAGGATGCCCCCCTCCCTCACTCAACACTTAGAGCTAGAAGAGATACGTCAACACCCTTACCTGGATTGTTCTATCAACTGGAGGCTTTTAACCTTGGAGACCTCCTGCGGTTATTAGTACGACTCGATACGAGAATGAATCTCTCTTGGATTTTTTTAGTGTTCTTTGAATTCGTGAGTCATGAGTAGTGAGTCGTTAACCGTACTAGTTATAGCTGTTGGGTTCGTGAGTTGGTGGACGCCGGTAATTCGTCGTCAATAAAGTTAAGAGTAATTCTATATAGGATAAAATTTTGCTTAAAGACAGGGAACACCTCTTTATATATGTTACTGCCTCTAAGTTGTTGATTTTGAGATCAAAAATTACGCGTTTTTTTTTCATGCAAAAACAAGAATACAAGGGTGGGTTTAACTATTAAAAACAAAGCGTCATTTTTTGAAACCTTAGTACTTTCTGGAAATTTTTTATATTATTACGCGGATCCTCATGACTAACGTAATATTAAGCAGATCCTCATCACTCATTTTTTTTTGACTCGGCTATCCTAAAATGGCTAAATACAATCAGAATGGGAAATCAAATTCACATCACCCTTAAAACCGTGGGACCCATATCTCTTATGCAAAAATTAATACACTAGACTGAATAATGTAAATGGCCGCAGCATAAAGAACATGGTGTTCATATT
>JAAOMT010000785.1:65603-129341 GCA_016748015.1 Geosiphon pyriformis | reverse complement strand
GATATCGCCAAAAGATTGTGGCTGTGCTACTTTCGATAATAATGGGGATAATTTCAACATTTATTTATGCCCAGGCCCCAAAACCACGAGCGGGATAAAGTTGAAACGCCGGGTAAGTTGCTATAGAATCAAAATTTTGTTTTTAATCTTAACAATCCTTTAACAGTTATTAACCATTTCTTATATATTTACGAATTCAATGGTAGAACCGAGGCTGCATCAATTGAAGAAGCTTTCACATCACATCTTGGTCCTTATTTAGGACAAATGATGTCGCAATGTCCTCCTATGGTGCTTACGAATTTACATAAAAAAAGCGCGTATAATGGGTTCATCAACATTTGAACGACGATTGAAATCCGACTATTTTTTGCTGATGAAACAGTTTTTTGTCTCTTTAGAAACAAAGGTAGAGCGCTGATAAAGAGCCTTTTAATTAATCCCAAAAAGTTTTATCCCACACTGTATCTGGGTTTTCAAAAGAGATGCTCATTGAATAAATTAGATTATATGTAAAATATTTAAAAACTTTCAATAGCATAAAGATTAATATATCAAAAAAAAATTTACTTGCAACATCTTAGCAATTCCTACAAAAAAGTTATTATTTTTTTACAAATGTACTTATATCTCTGTTTCTAAATTTGACTACTCTTTTTGAGAATTGTAGTGAGAAAAGATGATGGAAAACTTTAATAAAGCAACCAAAAGAAAAAACTAGCTTGAATTTTGAGTAAAATTCACAGAGTCTCATCATTAGTGTTGCAATTCGCAATTAAAAATTCATTGGAAACTATTGAGTATTTATCTTATCAACAGATTATTTTGGCAAAAGAAGTGCCAGAGAGTTATGAAGTGGTATGACCCAACTAGAACATGATTCGTGGGTCTAAAGCCTTGAATTCTATTAAAATGGGCTCTTGGAAACACGAAAAATTAGAAATTTGGCTGATAGTAATCTAATGTTCCCAGACGACATGATACAAAATAAAAAAAATTGACTTAATTCACCGAAAACAGAAGGGATCTTAACACTAATGAATGGAATTCTATCAAGATTCACGCTTATAATCAAGCATTGAAGAAATTTTCAGTGGGAGGAGTCCACGACAATATTTAAGTAGGATATGAGTCTTCAAAAGCAGTCAAGTATCCTTCAATACTTTGAAAAGAATTCCATCGGCGAATAAAATTTTTATTTGATCTAATCAATAATTTTTTATGGACTCAAATCTCGCACCTGTTTTTTGCATGTCTTTGAAGAAAGTTCAAGAATCGGAATTTTAGTTGCTGCTTCTGTTTTTGATTATAAATTTTCTCGAAAGGCTTTGAAGTTGGCCTATAATGATTGTATTAATTTAGTATTTTCATTTGTTATTAAAAACAATGGATACATTATAGCTTGAAATCTAAATTGTTGATATTTTCAAATATTGGGCTCCTCTGCTATTTTTATACAATAAACCAATTCAATCAAAAGAATTACCGACAGTTGACTAGTATTATTGAAAAACAGCTTGAGACATATTAAAATGTACAAACAATTTATTAGTTTTTTTGGCAGCATATATCAGAACAAAATTAATAAATTCATAACTAATTTCAGAGATTATCATATGTATAATAGTTTGTATTAGAACAAAATTTTTTTATTCTTTTTTTAGAGAATCTTTTATGACCTTTTCTTGTGTAAAATTAAAAGACAATAATATTTGTGTAGTTACCAAATTGATACAAAATTTATAGCCAAGAATAGCAGAATAAAAAACACAGAAAAAAAAATTTTATTTTTTATAGCTAAAGCATTTGTTGATAACACTATTTAAATGAAAAACAGCCATGTTTTAACTCAATATATTTTAGAATTAATGATATTTTAATTAATAATAATAAAACAATGACCATTTTTATTAACCAAAGGGTAAAAAATGCTTTGTTAAGTATTAGTAAATGTTCCATATCAATTGCAAAAAAGAGCAAAACACATTACTACTTGGGAATTTTTCTCTTTACTAAGAGTCTTTTTAAGCCTAGTTTGGTTAAAGCTCATTTAAATGTTAAATTTTTTGCAATTGGGGTTTTGAGAAAATCAATTTCGAATAAATAGTTTTATTACTTTGTTTTTGCCATCTTACAGTCCATAATTAATTACTATATACAGTTTAGTTTTGTTTCAATTAATGTTTTTTGTAAAGAAAATGTTTTAATTAGAAAGAATTTAAAACAGAAAGCTAGATTGCTTAAAAACTTTCTTAATAAAACCCTGTACTATCTGCTGCTGTATAATTTAAAGTTTTTTGAATAGTTACAAGCTAAAAATAAAATGGCTTTAATTATTATGTTTACAAATTCTAAGAGTATTCTTAACCATCTTTTTAATTATTTTTTTTTGGATTTGTAAGTTTTGAACTAGATTCTAACTAATTTTTTATATTATTCTGTTGGATTAAAAGTCAGTCCTATAAACAATTTTTTTCTCAAAGTGATAAAAGTGTTTTTAGACAATAAACTTTTTTTGACAAATAACTTGTTCCAGATTTTTTGCAATCTAGGCAGGTTTCTAATATTTAACATCTTGGGAAAAGCAGCATACTATAAAATAATGATTTTTCTGTGATGTTTTGGTGTTGTTTTTAGTAACAAACTTTAAACAAGCATAATGTATTGATAACTTGAAAAACATTTTATTATTAAAAAAACTGAATCTGAGAAGTTTTGTTCTATTTTAGTTTATTGTAGCATTTGGTTTTTAGAGTAGATTAAATTCTGTCATTAAAAATGAAATAATTATCTTAAGTTTGATGTTTTGTAGTGATCTGAATTCAAATAACTTTGGATTAGTAAGAAATTTCTTGCATAGAATTTGAACTAATGTTTTTAATGTATATATTAATAGCTTGGTAAAAAATTTAGGCTCTTTAGGAATGCAGAAAAGATACCTGTTTATTTTTTAAATATGAATATAAGTATTAGTATTAAAGTGTTTGGTATGTTGTCTTTTATAATAACTGCTGCAGACTATTGTTTTGGTTTTGAGATATATGTCTTCTTTTAGCATTGTAATTATGTATTTAAACAGTCAAATAATAATTAATAGATGTGTTTTAAACTTCAGTTTGTTTAAGCCAGACTTTTGCAACTAGTGTTGAATAAAAAGATGTTATGTTGTTAATTTAATAAAAAACAAAAATTTAAATATGGTTTGATCAAAAATTAAAAGCTATTTAGGTGTTTCTAGTAATAATTATGCTAATAAATTGCCTAGAGCTGTTATTTATTTTTCTTAAATTCTTTCTGTTAAAATTTTAGAGAGATATTTGGTCATTGATAATTTGTTTATATTTGTTAATATTTGTTATTTTGTTTAGTATATTTATAAGACAATCATTAGTGTATGCTAGAATGCAAATTTTTGTGCCAAAATTGTCACCAGTTTTCTTGTTTGTAAAATTAATTAAATTCGGACAGCTTTGATTTGGCATTCTAATTTTTATATGCTTGCTAATTCTACTAACAAAGCTATAGTTAATCTTAAGACTTATACAATAAAAACCGTTTATAGAAAACTTCTAGTTGCTGTTTATAAGAGACTGTATAACAGATTATATCTAAATGTTTTTTGCTTATTTTGTAAGTATATAAAATTTTTAGAATACTTGTTTATATGTTCAAGAAATACAAATTGGTGAAAAGATTTAATTATAAATCATATTAAATTTTGGTTATTTGTAATTGGTAAAAAACACCTATATTATTTTTTGTGTTACAATTTTTTTTTTTGATTTTTTAATATTGGGATGTACATGATGTTTTGCAAAAATTTTATTCTAAAGAATTGGCTAAAAAATATTTTAGTAATGTAGAATGATAAAAAAGAGATAATTTCTGTATTGATGAGTTTTTTTTACTATTTGTTTAATTATTATTGCTAAGAAATATAGTCTGTTAGAATTAAGTTTAGATCAAAAACAAAAAAAGCTAAGTTAGTAGATAATAATAGTATAATGTCTATGGTAATTGGTAGACTGTGTTCAAATTTGTCTAATAAAGTAGTTTATATGCTTAGTATTATTGAGTTGATAATAGTAAGCTTTGATAAATATATACTCTGTGTATTTTTTTTAACATTAATAATAATTTGTTTATGTATATAGATATGTAGTATTGTTTAAATTGATCTAAGTGACTGGTTATATATAGCAAGCATATAAATTGTATTTAATTAAGATTACTTTAATCTAATTCTGTGTATTCAATAGTAACTAGACTGTATTTATTAATTATAATTTTATAAACAATAGAAAAAAATGGTTTTAACAAACTCTTTATAACATATTAGTTAATTAAAAATTTATTATGTGCACATTTTTTTTCTTAATTAATTGTAAATACGATTTTGATTATATGACAATACTTATATATACATGTTTTTTATAAATAATTTATTTACAACAAAACTATTTATTTTTTTTGTCTTTTTTTTGTCTTTTTTTGTTATATAATTTTTTAAATACGTTTTGTTAGAAAATTTATTAGGTGTTTAATAAAAATTGTCTGTAATATTTTTAATAAAAAAAAAATATTTCTAACAAATTCTTTGCAATATACTAAAAGATTTATTAAATACTTAATAAAAAGTTGCTATTATTATAAACAAATTTGGTAAAATATTATGATAATGTTTAGTGCTCTGAATTTAAGTAAAAGAGCTATAAAGTTTTCTTTAATTATATGAAAAACATGTTAGAATTTATCAGTTTTTGAAGATTTCTGTTATATGTAAATTTATCTGTAAAGTTTTTTGGTTATAAAACACAGAAATATGTTTTTGGCAGTTTTCAGTTGTGAATATAAGCTATTTTTTTCAAGCTAGTCAAGCACAATTACTAAAGTTTAACATTGTTTTTTGTCTTTTTGGTAAGCTAATATGATAAAATTAATATTTAAACTTAAAAAAAGCTCCTCTTTTTTACTAGACTATTAGGAAATTTATTTTCAAACAGTCAATTTTTTTTGTTGTTGCTCTATAAGAAGAAAAAAAAATCAAGAAAAAAAATCAAGAACAAGAAAAAAAATGAAATAAAAAAAAAATAGAAAAAATTAATATTGTTAATTGTTATAATCAAGAACAATTGATCCAAGTCATTAAAATTTTAAAGCTGTTTATGTTAATAGTATTTGGTCTAGAACAAAAGTAAAAAAAACAATTAATATGATTTAACAACATAAATTTTGCAATTATGTAAAAGTAAATTAAATAATATTTTTATTTAATGATAAATAAAAAAATATAGAAAAAATAAAATAAAAGAGTTTTATCAAATTAAAACTAAAATATATTGAAAAAAATTGGTTTTTTATTTGCTAAAACTATTTGTTTTATACATATTCTATAGTTTTACAAGATTGCTTTTAATTGTTTGTTATTATTAACTATTATTTGTTATTTCTATTATTGCTTTGTTTTTTTATGTTATAGCTAGTTATCTTATATTATGATTAACTATTTTATGTTATTATGTATTATTCTATATTATCTTAAATTATTATATATTATTCTGTATTATTTTGTATTATTATATTTTTTAAGTTATTATATATTAATTACTTTTTTTATTAGTTTTAAATTGATTTTTTTACCTGGGTAATATTATTTTTTCTTTTTAGAATAAGCTTTTGTAAAATTATATGTATTTATAAAAATTGTTTTTTTAATATAATGTTTAATTATTGTGTTGATTATTGTTTTTTGTAAATTTTTAAACTGTAAATTTGTCATTTATTCTATGTTGTTAATTGTAATAATCTTTAATAAATTGTTTAATTATATAATTAGATAGTATTTAAATACTAAATACAATTAGTATATTACCTTATAATATAATATTAAGTTATTTCTTTTAACAAATTTTTTCACTTGTTTAAAAGCTTTTTTGTTGAATATTTGTTTATTAATATTTAGGTATAATAATTATAGGTCTAGTTTTTTGCCAATTTTAAAGAACTAGTAAACTAATAAAAGTTTTTTTTCCAAACTTTAAAAATTTCTGGTGTTTAGTTTCTTATGTTTAGTTTTATGGCTAACTTGTTTAAAACTTTTTTGATTTTTTTAAGTATATAAAATTACATATCTTTTTTTTTCTTTTAATTGTTTATAAAAATAGAAACACTTAGTTTTAGTTTAACTCTTGTTTATTGTTTTTTTACTTGTATTTTTGTATCATATTTTTTTTCTATCAATTATAATTTCTATTAGTATTATAGATTGTTAAATTATTTTAAATAGTTGTTATAAAAGTTTTAATATTTTGTCTAAAAAATCTATATTAAGAGTATTATTAACTTTTTTTTTGTCTTTTTATATATTTATTTTATGTAATTTAGATTGTTGTATATAAATTGTGTTTAATAATAATAATTGGTTTTAAATCTTGTAGTATATTTTTTAGTCTGATTAATAGAATTTGTATTTTTAGTTAAGATATAAATAACAATGATTTTTGTGTTATATAATAAATTTTTAGACAATTTTTATGTGTGACTTTTTTTAAAATTCTGTTTTCTAATCATAATTTGTAAGCTTTATTGTCCAAAATTTTGTGTATGTAAAATAATCTATTTTACTTTGAATCAAATTTTTTACTCTACTGTTTCTTAGCTTTAATACAATATAACAACACTTGGTCTTTAATCTTAAATTTAACTGGTTAATCTGGTAGACAATTATTATGTCTTTTTTTTTGTTATTTTTGAGCATTATTAATATTGTTAGCTGTTATTTTATGATTGTTTTTTAATATTTTTATAAGCTGATATGTTTTTTAGTATAAAATAACTTCAAAAATTTTTTGGTAATTGTTTCTATTAAAAAAAAAGTAGTTTTTGTTCAATAGATAGTATAGTTTTTTTTATAGACTAGTTTAAATTATGTAGATAAGATAATATTTTGTTTTAATATTTAATATTAAAAATAAATAAGTTTTATTCTTACATATTTTTGCAACATATTTTTGCTAATATTTTACATAATGTTTGGTTAAATTGTTCTACCAATCTGTTTGTTTAAAAATAATATAGTAATAATAATAGTTGTTTTATTCCAAATTATTGGCTTAATTTAATAAGCATACTATTAACAAAATAAATTTTTTGGTTAAATAATAATTTTTTTAAACATCTATATTAATAAATTAGATTTTAATGTACAAATTAAGCTAATGTTTTAGTATCTGCCACTTGAATAGTTTTAATTTTAGGCTATTTGATAAGATAGTCTATAGCTATAATAATATAGTAATTTTTTTTGAAGGTAATTAAGAAAAATTTAATCAAATTAATCTTAATTCTATTAAATAAATTTCCAACTGAAATAAGTTGAAGTAATTCTGTTATTTTGGCTCTTTTTTTTGGCAGAAGTTATAATTGAGAATGTATTCGAAAATATTCTTATATATTGTTAATCAATAGTATAGATTAATTGTTTTTTTTAAGATAGTATTTTTGTTTAAGTATTTTATTGTTAGATCAAAATACATGTTAAACAAAACAATTTTTATTTTTTATTTTTTATGGCTCATTGTAATGTAGTGTAATTTTGGCATTTTTGATAATATAATTAATTATTCTGTAAAAAATAGTTTTAAGCTTGTTTCTATATAGCACTTTGTTTTTATTAAAACAGTTTTTTTGCGAACTAAAATGTTAACAAATATTAGTGTAATTATTAATAAGTAATTGTATTCATTAGTCTGAAATTAGATTTAAGTTATTCTTAACAAGCTATTGGCATTGGTGTTTTTAGTTCTTTTTTTATAATGTACTTTGTATAAAAATTGCTACAAATAGGTACAAGTTGTGGTTTGCTGACTAATTAAATAAGTTTTTTGTAATTAATATATAAGTCAAATAGTTAACAAAAATAGTGTTTCTAGTTTTGGCCTAATAAATAGCAAAACATTCTAAATTAATAGTACTATATATTTTCTTAATAGTATTAGTATTGTAATTAGCATAAACAATTGAATATTCTTAATTGTTAAATCTGATTTGTAATAAAATAACTCCTAGTGTATTTTTTGAGACATTTATAACAACAATAAAGCATTTATTAAAGTTTGAGTAAATTAAAATTGGTGTTTTTATAAATTATTATTTGAAATAATTAAAAGTCTCTTGTTAACTGGCTCTTTATAAGTATAAAATATATTTTAACAATAAATTATAAAAAGTTTGGCAATGTTAAAAAAGTTTTTAATAATTGTTAGTAGTATCTAACTAGTCTTAAAAATCTTTTTAGTTTTTTTAGACTGATTAGAATAGAAAAATCCTTAATTTTTTGAATTTTGTCAAGATTTGGTTTTATATTATCTTTGCCAATAATGTGTTTTAAGAATTTTATCTTAGTGTTTCCAAAAAAAAATTGTTAAAATTAAGTTTAGTTCTGAATTTTTAAAGCAATTAAAAACTTGTTGGAAATAGTGCAAATAGTTATTAAAGATTTTAAAAAATACATTTTATTATTTAGATATACTATAACTGATTTCTAAAAAAATTTCTTATACATAATATTTATAAGACATTAAAAGATAGTTGAAATATTACAAAATCCAAAAAGCATTATATTAAATTCAAAATTTTTATTTCAAGTAGTAAACACCGTTTTTTTTGTTTAAGAAATCTATTTTGACTTCTCAATATCTACTTATTAAATCTAAAAATAAAAATTATTTTTTATTTTCTAAGTTATTTAAAATTTTTTAAATAAAAAAAGTTAGATAAATATCTTTTTAAATAATACTATTAAGTTTTTAATAGTTTATACAGAAATAGATTTTCTTATTTTTTTTGGTAATTAACATAATAAGTAAAAACCAAGAGCTTAGTAATTTTTTAATTAATCTATTATGTAATATCTATTGTACTTTTTTTTTAATTAAGCTGTTGTCAGCTGAAGTTACTTGAAAACTTATTGTTTAATAGGTCTGGTATTTCTCATGTTAATTTTATGCTTTATAATATTAATATGTCCAAGATATTAGCATATTAATTCAAAAAGATTTTAAATTATATTTGCTATAGAGTACTTAAATTTTTCAAGTTTAGTTTATTAATTTTTTTGTTTTTAATAGATAGTTTTCTTTTGACAAATTCTATATTTGTAAAATAATATCACAAAAAAAGAACAGTTATATAAAATTAAAGATAAATTGGGATTTTTTGAAATTCTGTAGATTCAGAAAAATGGAATCAATAAGAGTTCTTTCAGAAATCTTGATAACATTTTTAATAAAGTTATAAATAGAAATTTTAAAATATTTATAAACTTTAACAAATATATACAGATCTGTAATATTGGCAAGAAAACAGATTTTCAGAGTTGCTTTAAATAGTAAAACTTGGTTTTAAATTTTTTAATCAATCTTTAAAATATATTGTTAATATAAGGGTATAGAAATAATAGTATTAATATAAATAAATTCTATCTAATTACTAGTGTTTTCTATAAAATTAACTTGTATATTTTTTTTTACTTAATTTAAATTTTTGAATATCTCAAATAATAAGATCTAATTCTTTTTGTATAATTACTAGAATTAAGTGAAAAATTTTTATAAAAAATAAAAAATGGCTTGTATAATTTTTTCTTGAAATTTAATTATATAAAGTTTATTGGAATTGTTTTAAAGTATTATAATTATATTTTCAATATATTTAGCATTGATTATTCCTCTTTTAATATTGATTTTTTTATTTGTAAAACTAGACCAGAATGTAATTTAAACTATAAAACTTTTAAGAATTTTTAAAGCTAATTTCAGATTTATTTTTATAAGAAAATAGAATGTTATAACTATAAAAAAATGTTTAAAATATCTTAAATTGAATCCAATATTATAGATATGTGCTTTTTTAAAGCATATTTTTTTATCAATATTGTTGTATTACTTCAGTTTTAATTTTTTGAAAAGATCAAAATTAATGAGATACTATTCTATTTTAATAGTCATACTTAATTTTTGAAATGTTATGTTTTTTGTTGTTAATATATACTTTTTTTGGGCTTTTCGAGTTAAGAAATAGGTAAATGTTTATGGAAATGAATTAAACAAAAGATTGTTCTTATTACAATATTAAAAATAACAAGAAATTAAATAATAATTATGCAGTTTTGTATTAAGATTGGTTAATTTTTGTTTTTGTTTTTCTTGAAAAAAAGCAAATCTTAATACTGGTTTTGAAATGCTTTGAAATTATTAATAAATAGATTATTCATATTTTTTATATTTATTATTGTATTTTTTATGATATGTATTTTCTTAATTGTGGTATTTTTTTTACTTTACAATAACTATTTTTCAAATTTTTTTATTATTATAAAAGTATAAATTTAATCACTTTATTATTTGACTATAAATCATAGTAAAAAAAGTTTTTTTATTAATCTAATTATTAATTAGAATAGTATACTATCAGAATTTGTTGTATGTTTTTTTTCTGTTAAATACATTATTTTCATGGCTTTTTATTTAATAAGATTTTATTATATGCAAGACATAGTGTATTGTTTTATTTTTTTTGCTATTTTGATTGTTCAAACTGTTCTAGTATACAAGGATAACATTAGTATTTGGTAGCAATTAGTTATACTTTATTATTTCTAATATATGTATTTCTTGAAAATAACTTCTTTCTATAATTAATACAGATTAATTATAGTGATTAATATGGTTAATTTTTTTAATTTGGAATTAAATAAATTAATATTAATGTCTATAATTTTTTGTTAGTTTTTTTTGGTCTTTTTTTTTTATGTAAAAGATAGTAGTAATTCTGTTATAAAATTATCAGTTCAAAAAACTTTATAAGTTTTTAAAATTGATTGGAAAGTAAATTTTTTGAATTCAATTAAAAGTTGTTCTAAAACTTTGTTTTAAAATATTCACACATAATAAATATTCTAATATGTTGTTTATTAAAAATAATCTGGAGTTTTTAGATGTTTTAATTAAGCATAACATAAGTTTTAGTTAACCAATTATTTTCTATAAGAACTTAATATTAAATGGCTTTTATAGTAAGTATTTTAGTTAAAATTTTGATTTTGTTAATTTTAAAAAGAAAATAATCAATCTTTTTTATAAAGATTTTAATATTTCTATTTATAATAATTATTCTAAAAATAGTCACATAATTTATTTGGTAACTTAATTGATTTATAAGTTGTTTCATAATTATACTGTTTACTAATCTATTGTTAAATATTAGTTTAATGTTTATTAGTTCTATTTTAGTATTAATATATATTGTTGTGATTAGTTTGTTCTGATTAATAACAGCTTTACTAAAAAAATTAGTAGAATTCAGACTGTTAATATTAAATAAAAATATAGTAATATATGTGTCATTTTTAGTAATTGTGACAGAAAAAATCATATTAAAGATAATCTAATTATTGTTTTAAAAAAAAGCTGTAGTTAAAATTACCAATTTTTTTTTAAGTACAGTATTACCAAAATTCAGAGTTTCTATAAAACTAAGATATAAGATCTGGTTTGAATATCTTATTAGAATTGCTTAAGATAGTAAGTTACTATAATTTATAATTTAAAACAGTACTGTAATAAATTGAATTTGGTTTTTATTGTTGCTTTGTTATCTTTAATTATAATCAATGGCTTAAGTTTTTAAATTATTATATGGTAGAACTTAATATTAAAATAGTATCTGTAATATTATTTATAAGTATTAATTATAATTTTGTAATAGTTAAAAAAATATTAAAATTGTTAATATAAAAACAAAAAGTATTAGAATCTTAAAAATTGTAGATATTTGAATTGTTATTAATATTAGTTTTTACAATTCTAATTTAATAGTTTTCTGTAGCAATTTTTTGCAATATACTCAGATTTCTGACAATAATAATAATTATAGAGATTTTTTTTCAGAACTATTGTTATTAGTGTTTTTGTTATTAATATTTATTGGTATTTTTTTTATGTTGTAATGGCTGATAAGTTTTTGCACTTTCAGCAAAGAATTTTTCAATTTTTTGAATCAAATTTTCACTTAATTAAGTAAGTTTTATGTTAATATTAGAGGTTCTATTTATGATTAAATTGATAGCTTGGATATGTTTGGCTTTTTGTTCTGTTGATTCGAAATTATAGACAAATATTATTGCTTTTTATAAGTTGCCAAAATGTTGAAGTTTAATAGATTAAAGAATATTGCTTTTTAGTTTCTTAATAAATTGGTTGAAAATTTGACTTAAAGTGTAATAGTTTTTTTTAATTGTCTGAATTTAGTAAAAATTTAATTGAATCTTCTAAGATAAGTAATTACAGCTTTATGATTTTTTTGCTTTATTATACTGAATTGATTTTATAGTCTAAAGAATATATTTGGATTATAAAAATACTATAAAAAAACAAATTTAAAGATGATTAAATTAGTCAGTTTTTTATTGAGACTTTGGTATCATAAGTCTGTAGTTTCAGTTAAAAAAAAGGGTAAAACTTATATTGTTCTAATTTTATTCTAATTATTGGCTTTAATTACTTTTTTAACTTTTGCTATCTATATATATATTGTCTTTTTTACTAAAAATTTTTAGTTTAGCAATGTTTTTATAAACCATAACTTGAGTAATGAAAGTTTGTTTAAGTGTGAACAAAAAAAATGTTAACAGAAATATGTTTGGTTGTTTTGTTGATCTTAAAACTGGTTGTTTTTTTTTGTTGGTTGCTTCAATGAATTGCAATATAAATATTTCTTCTAAAAAAATAATTGCTGATTTAGTTAATAGCTGTGCTAAAAATAATGCTTAAGAAAAAGTACTTCTACCTAAATTATTGGTTGTCAAGATAAGACTTTTAAACAAAGATCCATATTTTCCTAGAAATTTAGTCCAAAAATTTTAGTTAAAGTCTCATGAGTACAGATTTTCAGAAGTCTTTAAAGTTTTTGGTGAGTTAATTGAATAAGATTCTGCTTTTTATGGTCTAATGATATGAAAAAATTGTTAGTAAAAAAACATTAATTTTTTATTGATTATAAATAAAGTTTTTTTCTGTGCAGTTTCTGTATTATTATCAAAATTAAACTTAAATTTTTTGGAGTTGGGTTTCAATATTTGTTTTCTTTTTAATTGGAGTATTACTTTTGTATATATAACTCAATTTCTTTGTTAATTAAAAAAAGGGTTTTAGTTATGGTTCTTGTGGTGGTGAAATTGAATATGCTAATAATTGTTGATAAATTTGCTTTTCAAGTTTTCCATATTTGTCGTTTGGCCTAACAAATAGTTAATCTTAACATGTATATAATATATAAAAAATTATTTTTAACAGTAACAGTTTCTGTTGGTATTTCTAAGTTTTTCCTAAAGTGGTAATATAATACTTTTTCGAATGGCAAGTGATCTTTTTCTATAGTCCTAATAGTTACTACTTTTGTGAATTTCTGAAGTGCTTTGTCTCTGTGGATTTTATAACTTCACAAAAAACACCAAATATTACAGATAAACTTTGTAGAGTATTGTGATAATATTTGGTATTCTGAATTTGAGTAAGAAAGCTATTAAGTTTTCTTTGATTGCACAAGAGGCATAATAGGGTTTATTAGTCTTTACATCAAAAGAACTAACCGAGTCTCATAAATGTGATGAGAAACACCCATTTAAACAAGTTTTTTGAAGAGTCTCGTGACTACAACGTGTGTAAAAGGTATTAAATACGGCACAGATTCTTATTTTTTGAAAAACTTTACAAAATAGGCAAATTGCAATTATGATATTGAGAAAGTAAATTAGATTAAAGCAAAACGTAATATAAAAGAATGAGGTAGATAGATTTTATAGCAATATTATTTAAACCTTTGAGGTGTAATCTTTTTTTCTATTTTTGGTTATTGATAAAAAAATATTAACATACGCACTAAAAACTAGAAGATATTGTCAAATTTTAGCAATTGAGCCAATATACTCAGATTCACATCCAATGTGACAATTGGATCGTAAGATAATAGTCGTTGGTTGGACTACACTTTTAAGGGCACTACAAAAAAAATTATATTATAGTATTAGTCATATTATATTTATTTTTAAATCAAATTATCAACATATTGATAACTATAAGAAAATATCTTTTTCTTAAAAAGCCTGTCAATTTTGATGGGTTTATTTAAATGCAAATTATCATAAATAAATCTGCATCAATTTAATATAAAAATAATATTTGTAAATTAAATCAGTTAATAAATGATTTAATAAATTAATTAATGATATAAAATATTGTTTTTAAAAAAAATAGCAATAATAATGATATTTTAGTATCATAAAATATAAATTCAATATAATAATTTTAAGCAGATATTTTAAATTAATTTAAATAACAAAATTTATGAAATATTTTTTATTCCAAGAAAACATTTTATTTAATATTGTTAATTATAGTGGTTTTCTATTGCTTTATTAAAATTATTTACCAAAATATTTGTATTTTTCATTTATATTATTATTACTTTCTACTATATGATTATGTTTTTCATTATATTAATGATCACATTATGAAATATTTGCTAACTTTCTTATGGTCTTTAGCTAAATAATTGTTTACAAATAAAGCCATAAAAGAAACCAAAATATCGTTAATATAGTCAAATATAGTTTTATTTAAGACCCCCTGATTGAATTGTTTATTTTTATTTATCATAAAATTCAAGGATATTAATGACTTTTCAGCTAGCCCTATACCTTTCAAAAAGCAGTAAATAGATTTAAGTGATACCGTTTCACACACAATTTCGGAGCTATAACCAGCTTTTAGAAACAATTTTTGTTTAAATTGAATATAAATTTTGAATGGATGGTTTAAGACGTTATATGGTACAATGGTACAATCGGTAGAAAAGTCTTTGTCTAGGGTGACGTTTATGTGAAGGGAAAACTAACTTATTTTGTTTTCAGCGCATCATAAGTAGTCGAAATTCTTCGGAAGAAATAGCACTTCCGAAAATGGACGATTGAAACGGTTTATGTTGTAGAAATATTTATTTTTATTAAATTTATTTCACAGCTTAAACGATATATATATAAATCACGATCTTTAAAATAGAGTTTTTCCTCAGCCATTATTACAAATCAAAAGCAAGATTTTATCGTCACATTCTTTTAGCAAACCAATACTATATCAGCTTCCTTCCGATCCTTCTACTCCTTAGCCACTTAAGTACATATTTTATTGATGGAGTTGTACAGGTACATCAAAGAAAATTCCGTATAGCATGCCAAAATTTAAAAGATTGCCTTTATATTTCGCCATAATAAAAATAATCTTTTTCAAGAACAATATTCAACAAAATATACTACGATAATTTATAAATTTATAAATTTTGTTTTTAAAAAATAACCACTTATTTATTTCAAATCGTTAAAATTTTAAAAATTAAGTGCGAATTGAATCAAAGAATTTTTATATTCTCAAATCAAAAGATTATAGACTATCATTGACAAAAAATAAATCCAATAATTCTGAGCTCATTTCTTTAAATTCAAATTAACTAAATTTCATTTTTGCAAATCAATTTAGCATAAAACATTTCATTATTCAATTCTTCCGTCATAAATATTTTAAAATATAGCCATTAAATTCATCTCAGAATATGAGTATTTGAAAAATGAATATGTCTAAAATTATATGAAATACAATTTGTTAATAATCCTTTTGAATTTTAAATGTATCAAAGGATAAAATATTTATTCTTGCATTTGAATTATCATTCCTTTTTGAAAAAAAGCTTTGTAATTATAATAATAATAATAATAATAATAAATAAATAATAATAATAATAAATAAATAATAATAATAAAGATTAAAATTATGAATTTGAGATAACTGAAATTTTTGGAAATAGTTTTTATAAAACCAGTTAATATATAAATCTTCTCAGAATATTTTCGCTATAATTAATTTTATTATATATATATTAATATTTACATTTTATTTATTTTTATAGTAGATAAAATTTAATTTACAATATACAATTTAAAATTTGACAAGGAATATATTTTTGTAGATTTTACAGGTTGTTGTTGTTATCGTTAATTCGCTGAGAATCTTCCAGCTAAAGTATTATCAATCATTGTCATATTTAGTGTCAAAATTGACTTCATTCTCATCATTTCTTAAATAAATCATCGGCGGTGGTTGTAAAATCGGGGAATCAGAAGAAGTCGACCAAACTGAGTTTCGATCAAGATAAAATCTATGACAAGTTGATGACTCGGAATCTGAATAAGTGTTTGATTTAGTTTGGTTTTCAGAATCCGACTTTAAACTTGATTGACGTGAATCTTTTGGCGTTGTTGTGCTTGTATTTCCAATGGAATGGTTGTAATTATATTGCGGATCCTCATTAACTTTCTCTTCAACAGTAAATATCTTGAAACTACCAGCTAAAAAGTTTTCTACAGGTGCTAAATATTGATATTTCTCTTCTTCAAAGGATGTCGGAGCTATTATACCATCATTAGGATTTTCTCTAAAAACACTTGGTATCGAAATACCAAATTGAGTGATATTATAAACAGTGAACCCATGACTAAAGCATTCTAAATAAATGTATATAGGTTCTGCTTCTTTCAAAAGTGAAAAAAATCGATAAATACTCATCCCATTCAATTGTACAATATCAAAAAAGAATAAAAAAGCTTGAAAACGAATATAACGAATAATTTTGGTATCACGTTTTTCACTATTAATATGCTGGAGCCATCTCAATAAATTATAAAAAAAAATTGCTTCAGCTATAATATAATAAAATCTCCAAAGTGGAGATAATAAATCTTCAAATTTTCGAATTATAGAAATGGTATGACACCTTGGAGATATAGTTATATCATTACAGGTGAAATCTGTTATTGAATTTACTATTATTAAAATGATGATTGCAAGGGTTCGAACAAAAAGAAAAGAATAATGAAGAAAACGATGATTATGAAAATGTTGATTAACTAAAGAAGCACGATAATAACTCAAATAAATCATTGTAGGTTTTGAAACTAGTGATAATAAATTGATTAAGAAATTTAACCATGGTATTGAAAAAGGGGAAATAAGAACTTCATTGGCATAAATAAAAAGGATGATGATGAATTCATTGAATATTGTTGCTATGTTGAGAATATTTAAACTTAAAGTCCTATAACCGTTCGTTCTTAGTATGCGTAATCGAAGGTACGAATGAGTTGTCAAAGCTAACGCAGCTCCTACTAATGCTGCACCTAAAAGATTTCCTAATATATTGTGATAGGAAGCCTTATATGAATTGTGAATTGTAGCCATTTAAAGAAATTAAGCATTCCTCAAAAGTTGCGTTTCAAATATAGAATGGATGTTTAAACTTTAATGTGGTTAAACTTTATAATATATTTAAGAAAAAGTGGTCGTTAAGAAGATTGAAAAGAATTTTGAGAGTTTCATTGAAATTTCATAACTGAGTTGAACAGATTCATTATAATCAAAGGAAACCTTTTTTTTTTTAAAAAAAAACTAAAAAAAACAGAATTTAAATAGTTCTGTTCTAATAATAAAGTTTTACAAAAATCTAGTACGTTTTTTATTTTAATTCCACATTGTCATCACGCAATTTTTGTGGCAAAAAACGAAGTGATACAAATCGATTTATCCTTTACTGATAATATGGTGATCTAAAGTGCACAGAAACAGACGTTTTGTGTTATTGCTCAAAATGTTTTAGATTTGCGTTTTAAAATTATATTTTTATCTTAGTATTATGTTAACAAAAATAAAAATAATAATAATAATAATAATATAATAATAATAATAAAAATAATAATAATAATATCTTATTTTCTTGTAAAAACCCTCATAAAGAAAGTGAAATAATAAAAATTAATTTCAAGATTTCTCTTTAATTATATAGAAAGTCAAATTTGTACTTAAATCTTGTAATTTTAATAAAGTTCTTTGCCAAGAACTTGATTAAACTATTCTTAACTGACTATAATCCCGAAATATTCTAGCAAAATGAACAAACGTTTAAAATTGAAAATCAATAATTAACAATCAAATGTGGCAAAATTTTAATAATTTCAACCTAAAAACATATGCAAACTACTAAAAAAAATTTTAATAATATTTTTTTGTGTTTTTTTTCAAAAAGTATGAAATTTACTAATATATATATTATAGAAAATAATTTTTGTTATTTTTTAACTCTTAAAATTCTTTCAAGTTTTTAAAATTGAAAGTAATTTTAAAAAAAAAGATCTCACATACTTATTTTTGAACTTTTTATTTTTTTCTTGACTGTTTTTTTATTCAAATTTTAATATAAAATATTATTTTATTTATTTTCTATAAAAAAAATAAATAAGCCTATAACTATTTTTCTAATTGTATTAAAAGATTAAACAAGTTTTTGCAATTTTCAACATAAATATTATAAATATTATTATTAATCAAATTGATTAAATATTTCTTGAGTATTATTTTATAATTAAATTTAAAAAATTTTAAAAAGTTATTGTTAAAGTGTATCTTAATACATGTATCCACAATTTCAATATTTATTTGATAAGCAGTATTTTTTATAAAGCAAATAAAAAAATTCATATTGAATAATTTCACAATGACAATTTGGTATTTATCTTAAAAATTCATTTTTGTAATTTTGAAGTTAAATTGTCGGTTAAATGTAATTATAATATTTTTTTCAAATTTTCAGTTTTATTCAAATTTATTTCCGGCGAAGTGCTATAAATCATGTAATTTCTTCACTCCTTAGCCATCCGTATACATAACAGTCCACCTCCGCATGACCATAACAGCAGCCAGATACCCTTTACGGCTTCCTCATTCGACCAATCAACCCCTCACCCATCTTTATACACATGACCCAGACGGGAATTGAGCAAATCCATGACCTTGTTCACAGCTTCCTCATTCGATTGCTCAACTCCTCGTTCCTTTTTATACGTAACACCCAAATTAAATTGTGCAATTGCATGACCTTATTCAGCAGCGGCCCAATACCACTTCACAACTTCTTCATCTGATTGCTCAACTCCCCGCCCATTTCTATACATAACACTCAGATTAAATTGCGCAATTGCATGACCTTGTTCAGCAGCAGGCCGATACCATTTTACAGAAATCTCGTCAAATTGTTTTTGAATATCAATAATTGCTGGACGTTCTAATACGATACGAAGCAATTCAATCTTTAACTATACTGAAACAAGTTTTTAAAATTAAGTCTACCATCGATTTTGCCTGGCCAACATTTTTTATAAATCTGAATATATGCAATATTCAAAGAATGGGAAGGCCTTCCCCATTTTCCTCCAGAAATTTCTGCGCAATTTTCCCTCTTCACATTTATAATTTCAACTGCTAAAGTTAAATCATTTACACGATCCTGAAAAGGAGGATGACCGCTCGCTATTTCCCATAGCAAAACACCCAACGAATAAATATCGGAGGCTCAGTTATGCCTAAATGTTGGATCGTCCAAGCGAATTGGGTCTACATATGGAATAATTCCAAACATATGTTTTGATGATAACGAATGGTCTTTTGACTTTGATTAACCGAAAATTGCATTCTCATTTTTTGAATGCTTAAATTATAAAAAATTGTTTAATTTTAATCGATCATAATCAAAATCTTTATAAGTTAATCAATAAATCAACTTAATGCACGTTTTGAAAGGTCTGATTTTGTAGTTATTAAATTATGAGTTAACAAGCCAAAATTTAAAATTTTATCATTGGAGTTATTTATCTTTAAAAGGGGAAAAGGAATTAAGTTAGAAGGATTATAGGATAACAATTTCAATATAATTATCATTAATAATAGGAAGTAAAAAAGAAGCTTTTTGTTTCTTTTGAATCCCCATTTTACCGGGAATAAATTACCAAAAAATTGCAATAAAGATGACATTTAAAAAATATTCTGTTTCTTTTATAAACTAAAATTTTTATTTCAAAGCCTGAAATGAGAAAATCTCAATTATCTTGAGCACTCACTATAGTTTATAAATTATCGTTTCTTTATGCCAATTTCGACATCTGATGTTTATTTGTTTCTTGTTTAGCAGTTTATTAAAGCTTCTTTAACAGAAGAATTGGTTGTTGGGATGGTTTTTCACAACCTAGTAAAAATATTGTGAAAAGACTTTTCTATTCGCCAAATAAATTTTTAAATTTAATTTCAGTCATTAAATATTTTTATTTATGAATTTTAAACAAATCCCTTTTTGCTTATCAAATAACATAAACTCACTAACATCACAATCATGTTATTTGTGATATCAAAATATTTGTTAAAATTTATCTTTTCTAATAATCGAAAGGCTCATTATTTCTTAAGAAACTTCTCATTAATATAGGTTTTGCTAAATTTATTTCGAATTGATTTGATTCTAGAACTTTTACATCTAAATAGTATTAAATGTGATTTGATATATTTCATTTATTTCAAAAGGTTTAATCTAATATATGTTTAAAATAAAGTAAAAAATGCTTTAATATATACAAATAGCTATTTAAATTAATTTAAACTAAACTTAACTTACATATAAGCACAAATATTTAACCTTAATTAATTACATTGCTATTTACTTAAAAATATTATATAAAGTAAATTATCTTGTTTTTTATGCTAATTGTATAATTATAAGAATATTATGTAAATTAAAGTAATATGCTAATAAATAACAAAGATTATAAATATTGTATACTATTACCAGTCGAAATTAAGTTAAAAATTAGAATGAAATTATCCAAATAATTCTTATCGTTAATTAAAATATAATATTATTATACATTTATCACTTATTATTTAATTAATAATCTAATTTGTATAATACACAAATATAACTAAAGGCAATAATTAGATTAGCTAATATATTTTACATTGAAATATTTACTAAAATATTTAATAGTTTACCAAAATAGTTTGTAATTTGCCAAAAAGGATATTTAGTTCTCAAAATTTGTTAAATATTAGCAAGATAATATTAGAAAAAGATTATATAAGAAAAGCTTTTTACTTCAAGAAAATATATTTTATAATAAATATATAACAAATATAATTAATTACAATACAAATTAATTTAATAAAATTTTTATTTAAAAACTCAAATTATTTTAATTATTTCTTTGAAATTTACAATTGCTAAACTAATACTTTGAAATTTACTATTTACAAATTTCAATAAAAAATATTAATTTATCTTAGGCCTAAGAAATATTTCTATTTGCAATTAATGAATTAAACAAATTTACTTTAACTTATAAATTTTTTTCTTTTATTATTTGAACGAGTTTACAATTAAGAATTCTTGCAGAAAAATTGAGTTTTACTGCAATGTAATTATATTTATTATTGAAAAGTCGATAGTTGAGATTTTTTCAAATTTTTAAAATAATTGGGTTAATTATTTATAAAAATTTTTTAAATAATTGTTTGTGACATAATATAAAAAGTCGTATAAAAATACTTATTCTAATAAAGATTATATTAATATAGAAAATTGGATCATTTTTTGTTTAATCAATTAAAATTTTAAATAAAACAAATAATGCAGCTAAAAATTTTTTTGCCAAGTTTAAAAAGTTGAAAAACTTGAATAGTTTTAAAAATCAGTAATAGAGCAAAATTAATTAAAATAGAAATTTCAAATTTTGTTTGTTTAATATTTGATGCCAAAAATTTGGTATAATAAATCTTTTAATATGTTTTCAAATTTTGTTTGGCTAAGTACAAGATAATAGATTTGGTAGTGGCAATAACAAACAAATATTAAACAGTAATATAAAAGCTTTTAGCTAAATTGCATGCTGTAATAAAGTTATATGGCTTGCTAAAAAAAAATGGCTCAATTTAAGTAAATGTGTAGATATCTAATAATGAAAATGTTTAGAAATTTTGAATGTTTTTGAAATTGAGTTTGGTAACAATTATTTTATAAAATTTGAACATGTTTGTTTATTTATTTAATTTTATAGATTTGATATGCTGTAATGTTTTAAATTTGAAAATAGTACTTAAATATGTTTAATGTAGTGTAATGTAGTCTTAATTTATTCAGATGGTTAATTATACTTAAAAAATGCGAATCGAACATTTTACTTTAATTATGTACTATAATATGCTAGTTAATATTACAAAAACTATACTAAATAATGCAAAAAAATCACAAAAATTACAAAAATTATAAAATAACTTTTAAAATTGCAATTATTATTAAAATAAAAACTAATTAAAAAATCCTATTTTAATCTTAGGTTAAAACCAAACAACTTTGTAATTTTGAAGCTTTTATCCAAAAAAAAAATGAGATAATTAATTATTTGACTTCACTCGATAAATAATAATAATAATAATAATAATAATAATAAATTTGAATATTATTAATATTTTTTTTATATAAAATATTTTGCTAATTATCTAATTTTTTTATTATTTAGAATGGTTCAATAGTTATAAAAATGTGATAATTTTTATTATTATTATTATTAAAGGCTTTTGTTTTATTCGATTAAATTTATATCTTTTCTTGTAATTTTTTGACTGTTAAAATACATTTCTTGATTTATGTTAAAAGGCATCTTTTAATGTTTTCAGAAGTATTACAATTTTCCGATTCTTGATTCTAATGGTTATTTAATTTTCAATATTTTTGTTTGTTCCATGTTCACTATTTCTTTAGAGATTTTTCATTAAATCTCATTCGTTTAAATAAAAAGTATTCGATAATCATGGTTTATTATATTTTACTTTGAATAAATTAATTAATACCAATTAAAGCCTATAAATTGGATTTTTTGACTCTAAAGATGTATCATTATTAGGTTATTTTAAAGGAAATCATTTCACTATCGCATAGAAAATTATTAAACTCTATTATCTTAAAAGATTTACCATGGTTAAGAGTAGAAGCTAGAGTGAATTAAAAATTATACTCTCTTTTTAATACAGTTATATATTAACCATTAATTTTTGAACTTTCTCAATTCTAAACCTGATCATCAAATTCACGATTCTCTTGGATTAAGGCGCAACATTCACAGCAGAAATGCATAAATGCGTCTTCTCCCACTCCTCCCTTTAAAGACAAATAAAGGAAGATGAATAGGGGGGATTAGATTAAATGAATGAAATATAGTTTTGAAAGAACGAACGAAAAACAAAAATCATGCATTCAAGAGCTTACCTTGATATTATTCTTCCGACGAATATCTCCACGGGTAAGTGTTCCGAGACAACACTGGAACCCAACACAACATGCTAATAAATATATTAGGCAATTTGTAGTTGCTATAGTGGGATCCCCTTCCGATTTTGACTTTGTTTCACCCTGGTTTTCAAACAATTAAAAAATATTTAATATTTAGACATAAATAAAAATCATTTCCAATACTCAAGAAATTTTGAACTTACATAAATGAAGCATGGACAACAACATGCTTTGCAGCCTGAAAATAAATTTCAAATTAAGGAAAATTTCTTAATATAATGCTTTGAACCCCCCTCCCCTCCCTTCTTTTCCCGTTTAATTCAAGCCTTGATCCTAAATATTATGCCACTTACAAATATCAGGAACAGAGAAACAATCGAATAAACCATATTTCCAATCTTTCGGTGGTGGACCACCTTGAGAGGAAACATTTGGAGCGAACGAAACAGTTGGGTTTACCACACCCTGGCCAGTTAATTGTTGAGGTGGTGGTGATGCTCCTGTATTTTGATACAAGATAGGTGATTGCATTTGAGGTTGAGCTACATATACCATTTGTGGTTGTCCTTGGTATGTTCCTCCTTGCTGTTGTGGGTATGTTCCTCCTTGCTGTTGTGGGTATGTTCCTCCTTGTTGTTGTGGGTATGTTCCTCCTTGTTGTTGTGGGTATGCTCCTCCTTGTTGTTGTGGGTATGCTCCTCCTTGTTGTTGTGGGTATGCTCCTCCTTGTTGTTGTGGGTATGCTCCTCCTTGTTGTTGTGGATATGTTCCTCCTTGTTGTTGTGGATAAGTTTGATTTGGAGGATAATCGGCTTCTTGTTTTGGTGGCGGTTGCCAATAAGGTGGTGGTGGTGATGGTGTAGAATCTGGATTTTCCATATTATTCTATCGCTTCTTTATTTTGAAGTATTATTTTTTTTGAAAATTAATTTTGGTTCGTAATTGAAAAATGTTTTTTTATCTCGTTTCTTCTTTCGTTTGTTCGTTCGTTCGTTCGTTCGTTCGTTCGTTCGTTCGTTCGTTCGTTCGTTAGTTCGTCGTTCGTTCGTATGATTCCTTTCAAAAAAAAATCGTTCTCATGATATTCTTTGCTTTTTGTAAATAATGCGTATTACAAAAGTGTAACGGGTAACAAAACCTTTACTAGTTAAAATATGCAGATGCTTGAAAGAATGCATTTTAAAAAGGTTTAGCAAAAATGGGGATGTACAATTTGCCACCTAATCTTGCCAAAATTGGGAACACAATGATTTCGCCCTTGGAATTATTGCTTTGTAAAATATCTAATTCATAAAGTATTTAATGTTTTACGACATATTTGTTTATAAAAAGAGTAATAAATCGAATAAGCATTTTTACTTGAAACTATACATATATATATACATTTTCTGTAGTCTCTCACTACATTTTTCCTGTTTTTACTTTTTCCGATATTCAAAAGATAATGCATAAAATATGATTTTATTATTTAATCGATTATTGTGATTTAATTATTATAAATAGATATCAAAAAAATTAGAATACATGTATTTGATAAATGAAAAAAAAAGTATGAATGAAAAATTTCTCCTAATTAATTTTTTTTTGCTTTAAAAGGAAACTCATTTTTTAAGTACATGTACTTAATAACAATCATTATTAAAAAATTTTACCATTGCAAAATTCTTGTTAAACAGGTTATTTTTTTAAAAGAAATTTCAAATTTTTTTTTTTCATATTTATCATATTATAAAATTTTTTATTAGAATTCAAATGCTTAGTATATTTTGTTTTCAAAATTTATTTTCATAATACATTATTTATTCAAAAATTTTTAAAAATGTTCGTTAAATAATTTTTAGTAAATAGTTATTTTGAAATTTTTTTAACGTTATTGTTTATTAATTAAATTCACAACTTAATTATCAATGAATTTACATTATTACCACATATAATTTAAAAAGTGTTTTAAAAACTAATAATCTTTGATTATATTTCTGAATTACTAAATTTTTATCTTTTCATTTTAAATTCTATAATAAATTATTCCAAAAGGTTATAAAAACCTTTGCTTTTTGGACAGATTGACTATATTTTTTCAATATTATGTGCCATTTATTCATTTATTCATTCATCATTTATTCATCATTTATTTATTTATTCATTCATTCAAAGTTACTAACCTTCAAGATTAAAAATTGATTATTTAATAATTTTTATTCAAAATAATATTAACCTTTATTACTTTTGCCTTCTACTTAAATGATTATTGAAAAAACCCCACACATAAAAATTTGATCTCAATAATATTAATCGAAAAAGAAAAGTAAATCTTAGATTTCAAACATGTTTAATCCACTAAATGCTTATTTATTCAAATGTGGATTTATTTTCAATACTCCAGATTTACTTTGGAATTTTAAAAAATTGAAAATAACATTGTATTTACCATAATTTTAATAACAATATTCGAATAAATAATATTGTTTATTTGTTTGTTTGTTTTTTTGTTTGTTTTTCTGTTTGCTCATACAAAATAAAAGTCTAAAGTTCATTTTGTTTTTTCATAATTTTTCGTCCGAATTCAAAAACTGATTATTATTAATTAAATTTTCATGTCCATTTTCGGAATAATTAAAAATAAACATCTCCCATTCTTTGATTTGATTTCGGCTAGATTGCAAGTTTTTTTCAAGCTAGTTCAGCCGTTGTTTCCAAAACCATTTTTTTTTTAACTTGGGAAGGTTTCTTATTTAGTTAATAAATACAAAAGGTTTTATATTATTTTTGCATAATAATAATAATAATAATAATAATAATAATAATAATAATAATAATAATAATAATAATAATAATAATAATAATAATAATAATAATAATAAATAAAGTGATACACAACACAGGAATGTTCGCATACCCACTTATTTAAAAATCTAAAATATGTTACCGTTTGAAATATAGCTTCAAGATCCCTCTCCAATAATTATGAGACCAAATACGGTATAAGATTGCTTATATAAAAAGCTTGGAACAATTGATACGGTATTACGGCCATCCTCATTTAAAATTAATCCTGTTGTTTTAAAATCCCTATTCAATGAATTATTGATGTTATTATTGATCTAATATTTAAGATATATCAAAGAATTCGAGTTTTATTCTGGAGAGCTAATTTAATCTAGCCATTGAGATTGAAACAAACACTAAAGCCACTCAGGTCACCTAATGATCAAGCGTGAGGTATCTTTAAAACTTAAATATCATATATTTCTGGCTTAATAAATATATTTAAAATTTCTAAATTTTCTCTTAGTGCAAACCAATGATTCAACTTTTCAAATTTGAAATAGGACTTTTTTTTTGCCTATTTCTAATAATAAATACAATTAAATTGTTCCTCATTTCAGGTTTTAGGAGAGATATTACAATATGTGAATAGAGAGACACTTTGAGGAATCAATTTAAACTACTTGGGGACTAGTAAAAAACTCAGCTGGCCGAAAATATAATCGATATCATAGGATATCTGTATGAATAAAAAGAGACACTACACAAAAGTTTATGAGTTGGTTTATTTATAAATGAGAAATTTCATTGATCATAATTTAATAATATATCTTTTAAAATTTAATCACTCTAAAAATTTTCCCACGCAATTCATGTGCATACAATTCTTTCACTAGAAAATAACCCTTTTCCTTAGTTTTCATTCACAGGCCCAGTTCATTGCCACGATTCACCATTCACCATTCACCATTCACCATTGTGACATAGTAAAGCTTTTGATATTTATTCGTTGAGCGTCTTTCTCTGCGAAATTGCAAGTGGTTGCCCTCCGTTTCAGGAGTGGTCAAAAAGATCTTGCATTACCCTTTCAAATTTTAGAATGGAGAAGGGAAAGTCGAGGTATAGAAATTTTCAGAACTAAACTTTAGGAATCCTTCAAATACTATATACGTTTAGCTCTATGAAAAATTTTGGCTAGGCAATACTTAATTCCTTGAACATCATTTTTTTTTGTTTCACTATAGTTAAAATTGAATCTATTTTATTTCAAAATAATAAAACCTCAATAATTATCGATGCTCAAACTTACAGGCTGCTGGGTCACATGGAATTGAACAAGGCAAACGCTGCTAAACAATGCTTTTAAAAGTAATATTTATGTATTCAGTATTAATATTTAAACTTATCTTAATATTTGATTCATTGAATTTGAATTTGAATTTGAATTTGAATAGTATATTACAACTTCATTGCCAGTGGTTGAAAATACGTTAGTTTTTAGCAGCAAATCAATATTTAATAAACTCAAATTATTAAACATAAAACTCTAAAAATTTTGCCAATTTTTTTTTCCAATAAATCCCTTTAGATTAAATTTTCATTTTCAATATATTCAAGAATTTACACATCATTTAACAGAAATACAATTTTTTGGAATATTCTCTTTAAAATAATATATAATCAGTGAAAACAAAAATACATTTAGATTGTATTAAATTTTAAATTCAAATTAAATCTTTTACTCGAATTAATTTCTTCATTTATTTTTTAAAAAAAATATTTAGTAAACAGAATTTATAATTATAATCTTTTTGTTTTAATTGTATTAAATTTATTTTATATTAAATGATTCCAAGATTTGTTTGTTTGTTTGTTTTTTCAAAATTGGGTAATTATTATTTGCTTTAAATTCTTAAAAACTAAATATTTTTATTATTTATTCATAAAAATTTATAAAATGATAAACAATATTTAATTAATTTTGATAAAAATATATATTTTAAAAATTATAATATAAATTTAATTTTTTGTTTTACAAACTTGTTATAAATTATTTGTTATTTATTAATATATTCAAGTATATTTATAAATCATTAAATAAAAATTTTTGTAATGAATTCTCAATATTCTATTAATAATAAAAAAATGTTTTTAAATTTTTTAATTAAATAAATTTTCATTTAAATTAACTTTATTAAAATAATGTAAATTAAACATAGAAAAATTGGTAATAATAAAAAATTTTTGAAATTTTTTATTTTTTATTTTATAATTGGCTTATTAATAAAGTATTCAAAAAACGAAATATACTATTTATTAAAAAATATAGCGTAATTAATAAATTATTTATATTTCATTAAAAATTTATCATTTATTTTAAATACCATTATTAACTAATTAACATGATATATTTTAATATATAAAAATATCGTAAATTAATATTACATTATTCAAATTATTAAACCATTGTTTTTTTATTATTATTAAATATATATTGATAATAATTACAAAATTGAAATATATTTCAGTATTGTAAAGAATAAATGTTAAATAATTATTATTTTAATGTATACGCAAAATTTAAAATAAAATAAATTTTTTTTATTTTTTTAAACCATTTTAAATAACTTAAATTGTAAATTATATTCATAAAAAAATTTGTTTATATTAGAATAATTGATTTAAAAAATTTAATTTTTATAGTACATATATAATTTATTTTTATTAAAAATTGATATTTTTACTAATTATTTTCTTTAACCTCTTTTCAAAAAAAATTATTAAAATTTCTTTTATTTACCTTATTATTTTTTAAATGTATTATTATTTTCCACTTTTTTATTTTTTCTGTTTCAATTACATTATTATTATTATTATTATTATTATCTATTTAATTCTTTTCTTAATTAATCACTTTTTAGTTTCGTTCATAAAATTTTTTTTTATTCAACAAGGAAAAAATAAAATATATTGAAAAAACATACTCAAAATAATTTACATACACACTTTTTGACTACTCTAAATTTTTAATTTCGAATCTTATTGATATCTCATAACAAATATGAGAAATCTATTCACGAATTAAAGAAAAAAATTCTAAAAAATATATTCAGATCATTAGTACTATGGTATAATGCCGTTATGTGTTTCTTCTATATGAATCAATATGGTATTTTTACCAATACAGACAAACATCAGTTATTTATGCTTCAGATCAAATAAAAACAATACTTAATAAGTCAGCTATCTTCCTGTTTTGAAAGATGCAATATACAACAAAAATAGCTTTCATTAAATTTTAGTCTTAAATGGTTGTTATAGTTGAATTGACAAAAAAGGCATATAATTTATTGCTGACTGCCATAGAATGTGATTCAAATTTTAGCTCCAAAAATTAATCACTTCACCATACAACAATTTCAATTGAAATTTATCACAACTAAAATTAAGAAAATCTGCTCTATATTATTTCATTTTGAAATTTACTTTGAAAATTTAAAATATTATCAATGATTTTACATACTTTTTATTATTATTTCGCTTCTATTAGAAAAACAATAATCAAAATAATTGAATTAATGGTTTTTTCTTATATGATTATTATAAATTTTTTGCTTAAATTATTTTTAGTTGTTTTAATAATAATAAATAATAATAATAACACTTTTTTATTACTTTATTAATTTTTGAAATTTATTTAAGTATAATATAATGACAATTAAATTTTTGAATATTTTTATTGTATATTATTTTATTTTATTTTATTTTATGTAATTTAATAAGCTAACTAATTTTTTGTACAAATTAAATAACCATATTACTCAGAAAATTTAAAAATAATAATTTTTAATACATGTTTTTTGTTAGTTTAAATTACTTATTTATTTATTTAAAAAATTTTATTAAAATTATTTTTAAATTATATTTTTTTTAAATAAATTTTTCTTAGTTTTTAATTTTCTTAATTTTTTATGATCAAATATTTAAATTTTGATTTGACGTGATTTTGTTTAAAAAATTTAAATAATTATTAGTTTTATTTTTAATTTAATTGTCAAAAGTAATTTATTAAGTTAAAAAAAATTTTATAGCAAAATTTTTTTTTTAACATTCATATAATCTTTGAGTTAAATATTTTATTTTAAAAAAATACAATAAAATAAAAATTCTAAAAATATTATAAATCAATATTTATTTTTATTAAAAATATTTGGCAAGTTCTTGTATATTAAAATATTTTAATTAATTATGTATAATTAAAAATAAAATCCTTTTTAAAAATAAAAATACACACATGTGCTCTTGTTCACATGTCAATCATGCCAATTTCACATAGCATCAAATTGTAGCAATTTATCAACACATTTGTCTTGAAATTAATCGTTGAAGGGTGCAGGATGAACCGTAAAAACTCCTTGAGCAACATAAGTCCCGAACGCCCAAGTTTGACTTTTATGGACACACAACGTCCAAGCCCTTCAAGAGCAAACTCTATCCCAGTATTATCTCAGAGGCAGTTATTCCAACAGCAACATACGCAACGTTTGAATTCTATGTCTAGTAATTTTCGTGATAACACTGGCGGATTGGGAAACGTTACAGCAATCAGAGGGATGAATGGACCTATTAACGCTTCCCCCGGAGCTCAACAACAGCAACAACGTGTTGCATATGGTGGATTAGGTGGTTATTACATTTTTAATCAAGCAGGGAAGAAATTAAAGGTAGCAAATGGTTTACTTGAGATTAAAATTGAAGAAGTGGATCACAATAGCTAAGTAAGGCCTATAACGAATCAAAGCAAATACTAAGATGGGTTGAAGCCTCAAATACACAGACTTGTAATGATGGTATTGTTGTTTCGTGGTCGAGTCCTCTTTTCAAACGACAATTACCTCCAAATATATCATGATGGGTCACTATACCCCAGCAATGTTATTGAGGATAATGGAAATGCATAATTTCACCTTTGATACTTTTGTTAAATAAGAACCAAGGAAGACACCCTTTAAAGAAGTCGTGAAACAAGAGCTAATTCCTTTATAAAAGGTTGCTAATAAAGAAAAACTAAATCATTTTATCATCAATTGCCATCAATACCCAAACATCATATTTTTTTCGTATTTCCACCTCACACCGCTACTTTATTAGGGTCCACCGTCGGGACTGCAATATCGAGTGAAATATCTAGTGGCGCATATTCCGGAGGGGTAGGATTCTCCCAGCAGGTCGTCAGCAATCCCTCGCCTACTTTAAGGTCAGCTTGTAGAAGGTTAATTTGAGGTCAATTCGTTGCTAATTGTACTTTGACTAAAATATGAAATACTATTCTTTTCACTGAAAGTCAGTACACTCCCAACATACCGATGATTGACCCACTTTCTGCACAATATAAACAACTGATGACATACGATGTATTAAGCCTTATATTTCCTTGTGATTCTTTAATGGCATCTCGACTTTTGAATTCAAAGTTACATTTTCTAAATTGTAGAAAAATATTGCATTTACCGAGACTCAAAATCTTGCAAAAAAGCAAGATGAGGATACTTTGATGCAACATGCTCGTTTCCATGTAAATCGTGCTGAAAGTGAAAATTGGACCGGTTGGGCCCCAATTCCAAGTCGATATAACGGGTTTGTGATACCCGCAGTTCCAGATTTTTCAAATTCATTGGTGAGGAAGGAATAAGAATAGGTCATTTTCATAAGAATAGTTCAAAAAATCGGTGATCATATTGAAGCAAGATGAAATTCTAGAATTAATATTATTTTATTGTATTAGGATTATCTATGTTCTAACTATTTTATAGACGTTACAAGGTTCACACACGGATACAACAGCCCAAAAGTGTGATAGATTTTGGTTTCGATTTTCTTAAATATTTATATTTCTTCAAAATTTGTGAATTTTCGCTATAAATAGACGAAAAATGTAATGCTCAAGACATTCCAAAATAAGAAGCACTACACTTTATTTATTTTCATATGAATAATCTTTTCCGAATCGGGATTGCCTTTCTCGCACCCGGTGTATCTTCGTTCATTTTGGGATCTAAGGCTTGGTAGTCAAAATTTTCCTCTTCATCGTTGTCTTCGTCGTTATCATCTAGTGTACTTTCCACAAAATAAGTGTTTTCAACACGTCGTCGTTTTGAAGGTGTAGATGGTGGAGTGTATTCGTCATCAGAATCCAAAAAAGTTGCACAGGAGTTATCAGTCTCTAAAACTAAAGTACCTTCCCGCGTGAATTGTGGTGTATTGCTAGCCGTATGTGGGGTGGGAATTGAGTTGTAACCGGTGTTATATGAGAAGGGTGTTTCAATATTGTCGATATTTGAAGATGTGACTCTCCAAGGGTCCCTCATATTTTCCCATGAACGCGAGTGCTGAGGAGTCGATGGGGTATCAGAAGTAGCTGTAGAAGTTCGCGGTAAGAGAGAAATTGTCGCTTCTAAATTCAGTCTTGGTTGTTGAACCACAGCATCAGCTCGTAAATAACATGATGCCTGAATTGGATATTCGTCGTGTTGGGCTGTTATTCGTAAGTGTTTTGGGCTATATTGGGAAATTTAAAGGTAAATTGGTTGGAGACTGACAAGATGAGAGGAGCATATAATATTAGAAAGAACAAGAATACATACTCCGCTACATCAGTTGAATTTGCGCCGAATGCGGTGTTTATCAGAACTCCAGGATCTTCAATGGAGTCGTTTTTGTTAATGCTCAAATTTTTTATTAAAGATATAAAAATCTGAAAATAAAACGACAATTAATAAATCTGTACTGTAGATACATTGATCCATTCTAACTTTCGGTTTTACCTTGTATTCTGGCATTTCAAACTTGAGATAGACCCAGTCTATGAGTGTGTGCAAAAGAAAATTGTTGTGAGGGATTATAACTTTGGTGCATGTAATCTTCAAGTCAGGATCTTGAAAGTCTTCGGGCCTATAATCAGTTTCAATAACAATGCGACGATGCTTATCGGTCTCGGTCCATAATTTAACTCTTGTCCTATTCACATCTTTTTTGAAAGGTTGAAGCGCACTACTCAAAATTTTTGAACGTATTTGCATTTGATATCGATATGATAAGTTAAAAGTAGGCAATTGGGTTCTTACTACGGCATATGTAATACGATTCGTTTTTGTCAATCCTATGTTTTATTTGAGTGATGTAGAAATGTGAATTAAAACTTTAAAAAGAATCTTCATTCAGGGCATTAACCATACCATTACGCAAATTATATTTTGTTATTAAGAGATCCCGATTTTTTCGTCCAACAATAGCTATTGGACCTCCTTGAAGACGCCATTGACATGATTCAACGTATTGTGGTTTGGTAAGCACATGTTTTAATGTCATTGATGTGAGTTCAATAGAAATAGTCCCAGGTTGATTGAAAACAATGTTACTAGACAAGGAAAAATCAGCAACGAAGGGCTCTCCACGACTGCGCACGGTCCTGTCTTGGTTATTGATTGTGTATTGAGAGAAAAAATTGATAGGAAAAACTATCAACAATGTTCCTGTAGAATTTTCACTACATGAGGCCAGTACGACCTGGAAGGGAAAAGCAGAGTAAATAATCAAAGCGACGAGGTTTCCATGACGGAGTGTTGGGACAAAAGAAGAGCACATGCCCGTTGTTGTTCAGCGTGTAGTATAACATTCTTTCCAAAATCAGCTGCAGCTTTTACTACTTTTATGAAGCCTATAATCAAAGGACAAAAAAAGTTTGGAGGCAGCAAATTATTCCCCGTTTTCTTCGTAAACTTTAAGAGCAAAAAATCAATTGATGTCAAAGTAATATACCATAAACATTGGTTCCGGATACAGTAAACTCCATGCTTCAGGGTCGAAAGGAAGAGACTGGTAAAATTGAGTATCAACAAACATCTCACTCAAAATAGAACAGTTTTAGGTGATATCACGTTTTCCAAAATTCCCATTGTACAAGCAATTTAATTGGTTTTGTATTTTTTAATCATAATAATATTAAATGTTTTTTATAAATAATATTAACATTTTAATTTTTGAAATTTGATTATATATTTTTCAAATTATAAATTTTTTTGGTTATAATAATATTTTAAAACAAATAATATTTACAAATTTAAATATTTGTATAATCATTATTTATTAATAAAATTATATACTTAATTTAATAAAAAATAAAAATAATAAATTATTATTATTATAAAACACATAAAATAATAACATTAATTAATAATAATATTAATAATAATTTTAAAACAAATTGATAATAATCAAAAATAATTGAAATTCATTTTTTAAATTATATTTTATTTATTAAATTTTCATTTAATTTAATATCATGTTTTTTAATTAAATTTTATAATCAATAAACAATTTTAATTTATATTATTTTGTTGTCAAATCATGTAAGATAATTAAAAATAATACTAATAATAATAATACAAACAAAATAAATACATGAGTGATATTAATTTTTTAGCATTACTGATTTATTTTAAAAAAATCATATTCTATTTCTAAGTGAATATTCAAAATCGCAACGCTAATGATAAAATTTTCAATTGGCCAGTTGAATCCTTATCTTAAAACTTTGCCTGATGATGAGCGACCCTTTTTTCGCCACCAAAAAAATTCGTACAAGAAAGTCAAAGAACACAAGTTCTTCTAAAAGCAAAAACAAGATCAACTCTCAGTACTCCAACTCGCATAAAAAACGAAAACATGAAGAGGCAGATAGCGAGGAAGAGTCTATTAGTTCAAGCGAGGACGATGTTGGGCCTGGCAGGATCGATGAAATGAAACTGGAACCTAGTGGTAGTGAAGATACTAGCGAAAACGAAATCACCAAAGAAACACCCGCCGAGAAAAGAAGACGTTTAGCAAAACAATACATTGAAAGTGTACGAGAGGGACTTGGTAAGCCAAATACAGCATTCCCACTAAAAATTTTTCAAATAGCATGAAGAATATTTCCATTATTTGATTAAATTGGATCGTAGATAAGGAAGGCTTTGATGCGGCTGAAATTGATCGTGATCTTATAGGGGAGAGGTTGCGACAGGATGTGGTAATTTTTGGCTAATAGTTTAGTCAATCCCAACAAGTTTTTTGATTATTTGTCTCAAAATTTCTATTTATCTTAATAGCTTGAAAATTCTGGTCGTCTTCGTCGTAATATAGCTGAAAAGGTACGTTCACTGCTCAATACTATGTACATCATCAAATTGGAAAACTTATTTTCCTTAATAATTTTAAACTCCATTCAAATTTTATTTCTAGGTCAAAATTCCTATCAATCCTGAAACCATAAAATCCGGACGCCATGATCTTTCAGTCACATGCATTGCCACATCAGACGCTTGTGAATTTTTTTTTACAGGATCAAAAGATGGTTCAATCAATAAATGTATTTTCCTTAATTTAGTCAGTTCTTTTACTTGAATTTCTATTTAGTCCTAATTCACTTGAAAATTTAAGGGGATTTAAATACGGGAAGGAAATTAAATGTTTTACCAGGTGGTAGAAAAGAATTAAAGGATTACGATGGCCATACCCAAGCCGTTCTGTCTTTAGCGTTAAGCTCAGATGGAAGATATTTGGTATGTGTATTTCGAGAATATATTTTTATGGTATGACCATTTATTGTCACGATTTGCATCCATTAAAGTTTTTTCATTCTAGGTTAGCGGTGGAAAAGATAAGAAAATAAATAGTTGGGTCGAGAAAGATAATAAATTAACTTTGATGCATTGCTTCAAGCAACACAAAGATGATGTGACGGTACGGTAATTTTCTTAAAATCTTTCGAGTGAGCCAGTGGGATTTTAAAGTCTAGTTGAAATTTATCCTGTTATTTTGAAATTCAAGGGTCTCGTGTTTCAAAAAGGCACTTATCAACTGTATTCAGCATCAAATGATCGAACAATTAAGTTATGGAATGTAGAGCAAAAGAGCTACATAGAGACTTTGTACGTGAAGTTTATGTTATTCTATTCCATTTCTCATTTTCTCTATGATCAACTTGAAGTTCTGTATTTTCTTTATTATTAGATTTGGTCATCAAGACCATGTTACGGCTATTGATGCCCTAGCGCGCGAACGTTGTGTCACGGTTGGTGGAAGAGATCGCACATGTAGATTATGGAAGATTGTCGAGGAATCACAATTGGTATTTCGTGGTGGAGTAAAATCTGAAACCGAAGACGGCAAAGTCTTCAGGGAGGGAAGCTTAGATGCCATCGCTCTAATAGATGAGCAACAATTTTTGAGTGGCGGTGATAATGGGTAAGGATCTTTTTATTTTATATTTTGGGATGATATTGAGATTTTTTTTTGATAAAACTTGATCACTTCACTATTTTAGTGTCATTTCATTGTGGCACCTGAGTAAGAAAAAGCCAATTTTTGTACAAAATATTGCTCATGGTACCCAAATCACTAAGTCAGAAAGCGAAGGAACACTATCATCACCTTACTGGATAATATCTCTGGCTGCATTGCCTTACACCGATATTTTTGCCTCTGGATCATGGGATGGGAACATTCGGCTTTGGAAACTCATCAATGAAGTCCGATCTTTTGAACTTTTAACAGAAATACCTGTCATTGGTTTTGTAAATTCTCTTCAATTTGTGAACACAAAAAAGGACGGAAAAATATATCTCATAGCTGGAGTGGGCCAAGAACATAAATTTGGTAGATGGCAAAGAATTAAAGCGGCAAAAAATGGATTTCGGCTTATCGAATTAACAATCGTGGATCTTCTAATCAGGATACGATAGAAGGTAAGAGGGATTAAGAATTTTTAGTTTTATTAGTTCTTATTTTCCCGTCTTAATAATTTTTGTTGAGCAACCTTTGAAGCATAAATGTATTTTCAGAAGTTTAAAGCTCTTGTTTTAGCAAATCACTTAGTTTTTTTAATAAAAAAACTAATTCAGGAAAGTTTTGTCTGAAAAGTTTAATTACAAATATCATTTTTGTGAATCTTCTTTCATCCTCTACAAATCACCATTCAAAATTTGAGTCGCATAAAAAATCTCCTTTGTAATTCAGAGTATTCTTTTATCATCCCATTGAATACAACCCTTCCCTTTGCTATCTCATCTCTTACCCAGCGAATGAATTATCAAAATTGAGTGATGAAAAACTACATCCTTGGTTTTAAACCGTTCGCTGATAGTAAACACTCCTTTGCAGAACGCTCACAATATAGTAGAATTAACCTTTTGGATTATTCTCAATGATGTGTGGCGTTTTGAAAAGGAGGTACAAGTTACAAAAGTGCAGTGTGTGAGTGATGTGACGGATAAAAATGGGATTATAGGATAAAGGAGATGTGTTTAAGTAGCCTTCTTTTAATCGACGATACGTCGCAATTAGACACTTTTGGGCCCGAAGCAAAATAATAGGAATCTAATAAAAACTATGAAAAAAGTGCATCCAAAAAGCCTGCCTCTCAAATTGGCTTTCAAATTTATGGAAAATAACTACCAAAGATAGGGTAAAAGCAATAATCATGCTCATCCAAGAAAGATTGGTATATCCAAATCAAATTCTTTTAAAAGGCTGAACATTTTATCTCGGTAGACGGCGACAAGAATCTTGAGTGGATGTTCTCCGATAGGGCCAATAGCAGAAGAGTTAAAATCATTATTTTTGATAGGAAACAAGTGATCCGAATCACGTGGCTTTGCGAATGAATTTTTAGAGTATTTTAGCTGTCTCTTTCATCTCAGATGTATAATCACTATTTTGGCAACATACCCTTATAGATCCGATGTCAGCATCATAACGGGAACAAGAGGACTTTTTCTTTTCCTCTAGTTGGTGGGTATTATTATCTTCATCACCGTGAAAAGATTGCATATGATTTCTAAATTCAAGATCCGGCTTCAAATCTTTCTCATCTTCATGATCAACAATTCCTAAACTTTTCGTTTGCTCAAAATGTTGTTTTGTAAACAAGTCATCATAAGTGATTTTTGCTAAATCACGCTCCAAAGATCGTAGACGAACAAGAAGTTGTGAATCTGGATTTAGCATGGAAGGAGATTGTGTTGTGTCGGTCTCAGTTGCGAGCTTTTTTTTAGAGGTGTAAAATTCAAGTATCGTGCTTCGAAAAAATACTCTGTTAGATGTCAATTACAAGGATAATACAGATGCCCGTATTAATACGAGATTGTATACGCACTTGCACACACCGCGTATTCGTCCCAATTCTTTTCCAATAATCATTCCCTCCATGTATCCAATATCAAATCCACGTTGTAATGTGGTTTCTTTACCTTCTAGGATACCATCTTTGTACCCAAGCTATTATGACAAGTATTAATTGGATTTAAATTGCCATTGTGTTCTTATATCGAGCATGAAAATCACAACTCACATTCCCAAAGGCTTCATTCATTCGTTCCCATTCGCGTGAAGCGATCTTTTTGTCGTAAAAAACATCCTTTGTCTCATCATCATCTGATATTTCCCAGATGTCTGAAATTGAAGACATGAGTAGATATTCCGCAAAAAGTCTAACGAATGAGTTAAATACCACCTCGGACAATAAATTAATAATCAAAATATATAACAAAATTTGCACATAGTGACAAGATTAGCTCGCATAGCTCAGTTGGTTAGAGCGTGGTGCTAATAACGCCAAGGTCGCAGGTTCGACCCCTGCTGTGAGCATATTCCTTTTATCACTCATTTCCAAATAAACATTTTGTATTTAATTTTCCCTTAGAGTATTTATAAAATGTTACTATTTTATTGCTATTAATACTTTCTTAATCAAAGTATAAGGATTGAGTTCAAACAGTTGTCAAAGCTTAATAGTGTGGATCGATGTTGAATGCAAAACGACACTAATTCAGTTTCTTGACTAGTATAAAACTTCTCCCAAATTGTATCTAAACTTTGTCAAAAGAACCCCTTTATTGTACAGTGGACAAGAAAAGGAAAGCAATGAGGAAGAAACTAAAAATGAGTTTGCATTCATTAAGGTAAAGATGGCGAATGTGAAATCAGTCCTTCTATTCGCATTCAAGATCGAAGTAAACAATCGGAATGAGTTGACCTGCCAAGAGTTTATCTCTATCTTCAGCAGTAAAACGCATCTGATCAGAAGAGTGGCTTGATAGAAGCTGTGGTTTGGCTCATATTAAATATTCTGTCAATAGTCGTATTGATCGATGAAGCTAAGAAAAAGTGAATTTAATAGTGATATGATAACACAAGCAAAGCAAATTGCTGGCTATATCATCTTTCTTACAAGTGCAAGTTTATGTCTGAAAATGACCTGAATTAAGAGGCATCGCACATGAGTAAATTATTTTAATTATCGATTTTTCTTTGATTGAGAAAAGGTGTGTAAGAATATTTATCAATTAAAACGTAAAAGAGCTAAAGTAAAAAAAGTGAATTTATATATTAAAAAAATTCATTTTTTAAAGATGAATTATTAATGTGATTGTTTATTAATAATTAACAAATAATAAAAATTGCCAGAATTTATAATTTATAATGATTTTTTCAATAAATATTTTATTATAAATAAAATCTCAAAACAAATTAAAGATTAAATAAATTTAATAATTAAAATTTAACAAAATTAAAAAAAAAATATGGATAATTAAAAATATAGAAATGTAAATTAATATTAATAAATATTAATAAATATTTATAAAAAAGATTTTATTAATAAACTATTTTGTAATTTGTTTTTTAAAAAACAAAAACAAAGGAATATTAGATTTTAAGATTTGTTTTGAATTTGAACTTTAAATTTTAAATTTATTTTTATATTTTTAAACTCTTTCATTTCATATTAATATTTTTAATATTAATTATTTTATAATATATTTTAACTTATTCTTTATCTTAAATCTTTTAATAATTTATATTTTTTTGATATTTAAAATTTGTTCTTCAACATATAATGATATTTTTTTTATTATAAAAACATTTAATGAAAATAAAAGATTTTTTTACATAATTACTTGGATTTTTATTTGCAAAGATTAGCAATAAATCTGTTTATCAAGATTTTTTGACAGATTTAAAAAAATATATTATGGTTAGATTATTAAGGTATCATTTATTTCACAATCTTTCAAATTTCAAATTTAAATTGTGCAACAAGAAATTAAGATCTCGATTATATTTATAGTGGTATTGTTGCGATGGTTGACACTGAGCCCCTGAAGTTTTATGGGGCGTCATAAAACATATCCAAAGATAACGTTTCAAGTTACACATTGTCAAATAAAATTTGTTAAATTAATCCTGTGTCGTTGATCTCAGAAATATGAATAATACATTTTGCGTAAAACTCCAAACGCTTTTAGTCCATGACCATAAGATTGTAAGAGAAAATACAAAGTCATCTTTTCCTTTTGTTGTGAAATTAATTTGCAGTTAAAAATTAAACCTGAAAATACTGTTTTAAAATACCATATTAAAAAAACAGACAACAAATACTTTGTCGAACAGATGAATTTAAGGTTTAAAAGGAGTTATATTGGTGCTTTATTCGTTTCTGACCGCCAACAAGGAAAATTAAACTTATATTTAGCATACAAGAATTAACTTTATAATTTTAATTTCACTGGTAATCATTGAAAAATACTATTTCCGATACATTCTAAACGTATTCAGGTGCATGAAAAAAGGTCTGACAACAATAGAAAAATAGCAATTTGTGTAATCAATATTCCGTGTGCATAATGGTTTCGGCCGGTATATTGGCTATATTCTAATTTGTTGATATAAATCATTTGTGATAAGATTTCGTTCCTACATTTTGTACTTACCTGTCAATCGGCGTTGGAAAAATTATAAATTGAGTACAGGAACGATAAAGAGTAAGGAGAGGGTTCACCATTCGATCATTTGCGCACTTTGAGTCATTTGTGTTTTCTTAATTTTCTTTTTCAGCCGTTTCCCACTACGGCTGGCAAAAAAAGCAGCTTTCTTTTCTTTTTTGTTTTTTTGAAAAAAACAATCGGGTAAAGACGCATTTTTCGGTCGTCTTTTCTAGATTTTTTACGGGTTTAGCTGGTTATTCTTAACCAACCTTTGGTGATAAAATATAGTCTAATCTTATTTAAAGAAAAAAAATTTCATTTCATTAAGTGAATTTTCACGAAAACAAATTCCCGAGAAAAACAAAAAAGATTTCGGAAAAACTTTCCTTAATTCTTTAAAGCTTGACGCTTTTACATTTTTACAAAACCCACCTTTCTGGAAAAGGCTATTCTCTCAACGAGAAAAATTACTTCCTTTGAAAACTCGTCTATAGAACCTTAGCTTAATCACTCGATAAATTATACAAAATGACTACTTCAAAAACCTTTTTAACCCTTCTCTTCCTCTTCATATTGACCCTTCTCTCATCAAAAAGCGTTGACGCTAAATTACCGGGTAAATGGCCAGCCCCAATTCTCCCACCACCCACAAAGAAAATTTGGAACAAATTAGTGAAAAAGAGAACCCTACCAAAAATATCACTTGTACAAAGTGTTGGAGTCTGTACACCCGGAGTGGAAACTTGTAATTGGTCATGTGACGGATGTACTCGACCTGATGATATCGTTGAATGCCCTGATCAAGGAGGTAAGTTTTATTCAATGCCTAAACCTTGAATGGGGATTAATATCAACAATTAACCCTGTCTTTCCATTATTCAGATTGGGGATTGTCATATGATGATGGACCTTCGTAAGTTTTTCTCCTCTTTTACAAATTTGGTTCAGTCAGTTGATCCATATTCTAAATTTAGAAATTAATTAATTAATTAATTAATTAATCAATTATCATTCAGACCTTACACGGATAAACTTATTGATGCATTAGATGCGGCTGGCGTAAAAGCGACTTTCTTTTTAGTTGGCTTTCGCGTGGTTGAGTATCCAGAAATTGTAAAGAAGGCAGTTGATTCTGGTGGGTTTCAGCGCAATCAATTTTTAATTCTCAAATTTAATACAATATTAAAGGGGAAACTATAATAATAACAATTTTGACTCAATTTCATAATTTTTAGGTCACGAAATTGCAATACACACTTGGTCACACACCGCACTTACCACACAATCAACCGAACAAATCATTGCGGAAATTAAATGGACCGAGAAAGCGATTGAAGCGGCGACCGGTGGTCTTATACCGACTTTAGTCCGACCTCCATACGGTGACTACGATGATCGAGTTCGCGGAATTATAGAACAACTAGGATATAAAACCGCCATCTGGGATCGTGATAGTAGAGATTGGGTATCGGTCAGCGATCCAAATTTCGAAATCCAATGGGTAACTGATAATTTTACTCTATGGTCTACCCAGAAAACCGAACTGGATTATGGACATATTTCGTTAGAACATGATTTGTATGAACACACCGCGGAGTTGGCTCCTGATGCTATGAACATTTTGAAAGATGCGGGTTGGAAGTTGAAGACTATTGCTGAATGTACAAGTGTTAACCCATATAAGAATAATACCAATTCAGGATCGGCTAGCTTGGGTAGTGGAAATTTAAGTAAAAGTTCAACGAATTATTCTACCCCTGGTAATACCAACAAAACCATTGAATCGAAAAATAAAAATGAAGGAAAAAGGTCCGGCACGGAAATCACTTCAACTAAAAACAATTCAACAGTATCAACACAAGGATCGAATCAGACTTCTAACGCTTCGCGATCTATAAAGTTAATACTTAAAGAAAGTCAAACGAAAATATTACTGATGATTTTATCTTTGACAATAGGTTTTGGATTAATATGAAACCACAGTGGCGGACAAAATTTGGTTTAATAATCATTTATGTATTTGTAGATTCTATTACAGTTTTACCTTTACTAAACTCTTTCTACATAAATTTGTTCCTTGTACAAAATTAATACCATTAGAATTATAGATTTTGCTGAAAACTGGATGTAATTTTGAGGCCAAAATATTTAATTGCTAATTGAATTATTGATAAATATTTAGTCGCAAAACCAAGTGAATTTAGATAAAAATCAAAAATTTAATAGATTTGAATGCTCTATATTGAGGTGAAGAAAAAATTGATAGAAAACAAAATTTTATTTGCTCAACTGAAGGAAAATGCATTTTTTCATCACTATTAAAAATCTTTGTTTGGAAATAAAATTTCCCTATGATTATCTTTTTACAATCTTTTCCTAAAGAGTTCCTAATAAGAGGCAAAGGTTACCTCAATGATGAAACGTATCTAGGGTCAAAACTATTTTTGGAATTTACATGCGCAATGAAATTTCAAGATTAGTTTGAAGACTTTGATGGTAATATGTTGTGCTCTCTATTTCTTAGCAAAGCTTCGAATATCCTAAAAAATCGATCCTTTGCATTTTTGAATGAGAAATCATGTCTTCTAACACTCAAATACTTTCAAGGATTCGCATTTGAAAATTGATGTATTCACAGAGCAAATTCTTATAGTGCATCATTTTTAACAACTCCCGATTGATATTAGTTAATGCCTAATTCCAAATGATAAACAATACATGCACAGAGTTTTTACTGAAAGAACATCAACAATATCATTCTTTTGACGTGAAACTATTCTTCAATGGGAAAGAAAATGCATCTGAATTAATAGGGGTAATTTATAACAACATAGTACATGTACATCAAATTATTTGAATATGAAACATCATACCCTTTTTTTTTATCCACTGGTTCGGGGCTCCAACTATCTAATGAGTAATGAAAGACAATGAATAACGTGGCTCAAATATTGGTTTCATTTTCAAACTTATAATTTCTTATTATAAAATTAGAACATTGCATATTCACACCATTTTTGAATCTTGTGAAAGCTGAAACATTATGTGAAATTGGCTATTGAACAATAATCATTACATCAAAAAAATTATCCCATCAAATACAAAATGGTTGATATTTGAATTCGTTTAATTATTTTAATAGTAAATTAAAAATCTTATACAATTTCTTAATATTTATTTTGTTGTAATCGAACAACAAAAATTCATACATATATATCCAATTAAGATAAATGGTTTATTTTTAATAATTATAAATAAATAAAAAATTTAATTTTTGATATGTACCAATAAATTTTAAATTCATAATATGTTGAAATAAATTATATCAAAAATAAAAATATATTATTTGATATTTAAGTATATATAAAAAAAGCATTATTTAGAAAAAATTAGAAAATGTAAAATATAAAAGTAAATTATTAAGATGGATTATTAAAAAAGTTTTATGTATTGATTTATAAACAAAAATATAAAAAATATAAAAAATATAAAAAATATGAAAAATATCATTTGGAAAAAAAATATTTTATTAATTAATTTTCATATTTAAATAAAACTTTTAAATCTTAAATTATTTAAATAATTATTATTGATCTCATAATATTAATAAAAAGTAAAATCAAAAATATTCATATATTAAAAAACTAAAATTCTTTATTCAAATAAATTGTATTAAAATTTATTTAAGATTAATTATTTTTTTACATAAATATTATTTAAATAAATAGAATAAAAAATTTTTATATTTTTTATATTTTACGTTATATATTTGTAATCATCCACAAATAGATGATATAGTTATAGATGAAAATGAGCAATGTGAGTCAGGTCAAAAACTTTCCATTTTAAAACGGCGGCGATAAGATTTAAATTCAAAAAAAAAATCTATCTGAATTTAATAAATAAAACAAAGATTCACACAAATCGATCATCTTAAGGAGGGAGGTATGATAGGAAAATAAATATCCATGTTCAAAATGAAATGAGAGCCATGGAAAGCGTTGATTACTCTAATTCTATTTTTAGAATTGGCAAAACTTGTAATTATACGAAGTTCTCGGGTGCTTGAATTATCCAGGCTCAAAGCTCGCATGATTCTTTTACTCCTTGCAATCTTAAAAATTCTTTCTCAATCATAGGGAAAATTTCACCAGTTTCAATTTTGCCCCCTGGAACTTGAAAGAAACCGGCCAACAATTTATCTTTGAACGAGCTCTCACGATCAGAAAAAGGGAGTTGCGAGGTTGAAGTGAAAATAGATTTGACCCACCCCGCGTTTCTTGGCAACAATCACCACAACAACGACAAACAAATAAAAGCTTTCGGAACGACAATAAAATTGTTTTCCCACACTTTGAAAAAATTTCAAGGAACGGATCTGAATAAATGGTGGCTCATCTTTACCGATTTTTCAAAAAAAAAAGCCTTCATTTCTTTCCTTAATTGTATTTTCAAGGATAGGAGAATTAATTACACACATACATACATACATACATACATACATTCATTCTTTTTACTTTTAATCATATGTCAGCTGTTTTTGCCAAAAACAGAAATTGAAAATAAATCCCTATTTGCATAAATGAGAATCATATCCACTACAACCACAATGGAAAACACAGAAAAACAACACAAAACCTCTTTAGGTTCTTCCCTATTACTTTCTTGCTCAAGATTCTTCAAATTTGAGACATTTAACCCAGAACTTTCAACAACATCATGGTTTATTCGTCCAAAAACATTATTAATAATTAGAATCTTGTTTGCCCTATATGGCTTGATCGTATTGGCTTCAGTCTCTGTGGATCTCATTAAAAGAAGAAATGTAGATTTAATATTTTATTTCACTTATTTAAGTTTTATTGGACTAGTTTCTTATTTTTTGGTGAGCAGTTTCCTGAAGAATGAAGAGGATAAAGTTTCAAAGGGTTCAAGTTTGGGAGATCTCAAAATTTATTTTTATATTTCATGCAGTTAGCAATATTTTACTCGTGTAAATATATTCGTAGAAGAAATTTATGTTTACCGAAATACTTGAATTTCTTGTTCTGGACACTCTATCATACGATATGTCATTATCAGTAAGTTGAACATTATTTTTTTACTTGCAAAGGTTTTATGTCATTTAATATTCTTTTCTTAAAATCTCATTTCAGTTTTATAGTTTCAATCGTCTACTGGTTATTTCTAGCACATAATTTGACTACTGACACACCCCTCGAAGTATGGTGGCGCAACGTATCATTACACGCGGTAAACGCTTTAATGATGTGTATTGAGGTCGCTTTGAATCGACAAGTTATGGTGTGGCCATTCTTCCTGATCACCATAAGCTTTATTCTATTATTCATGTTTGAAGCTTGGGTGGTTCATCTTTGGTGAGTTCTTTATTGTTTTCAATGGATTCGAAATTTAAAAGGTTTTCGGAATTTTAGTGACCTGAAAACCAACCATCCTTTTTGTAACCTTCATTTAAGGCGGAATTTTTGGGTCTATGAATTTCTCTCGTGGGAAAATGGTATAAAAGCAATCTATTGGTATATTGGGATGTATTTTTTCTTTATGCTGGTTTATGTAATTCAAGTCGGTGTACATAGACTACGTGATAAAATTGGAAAAAAGTGTGGTAATGCTGAAAATGGATTACAAAATGAATTACGATCGGATGATAGCGGTGAGTCAATGGAAATTGTAATTGACGATGGAGTTGTTGAATCCAATTATTTGTGTGACAAGTGTAAAATTAGGGTGTCTACAGATTTATAATGGAAATATGGGAGATTTTCTAAAATTTAGACGAAATTTTTTTGAAAATTCGAAGCGGATTCAATTATTTAACGTTTTATTTTAATCCAGTCGCAAAAAAGAAAAGATCACAGAGGATACTTTTTAAACGGTCTATCTTCTTTTTCATCATAATAAGTCAAATAAAATTATAATCTAATCTGTAATTCAAATAAAAATTTTTGGATATCAATTTTTTCTGTTTTTTTTTTAATATTTGAAAGAAAAAAATATTTCATTAAAAATTTTGTCAAACTAAATATTTTCTACATTTAAGTTTATTTAAGATAAATAAATAATTTTATTTAAAGTTATTGATGATCATTTAAACATATGCCAAAAATATAATTAATTAAACCCCATTGTTTTATCATTATGATTACCAAAAAAAGTATTTAATCAAAAAATTTTTTATGTATGATTTGAAAAAATTTATTTATTGTCAAAAAAATTATAATTCAGAGATTTTTATTAATATAAATAATATATATTTTAGTGAATAATAAATTTTTTTACATTTTTTAATTTATATTACAAATAAATTTCAACATTTCATTTTTGAAAAATAAAAATTTTTTTTTAATATAAATTTAGGTTTTTTTTAACTTTAATTGAGTTAAAATGAGTTAAATTGAGTTAAATTGATTTCGCAAATTATTAAAATAGAAACTTGAACCTCATTTGATTGACTTTCTTAAAATAATTAAAGTAATATTTTTTTCATAAGCTTGAATATTAAAAAAAACCAATAAATTGTAAAGCCTAGAAATTAGTCATAAAAATAAATTTTGTTATTCAATATACCTAATAAATCAAGTGAAAAAATTTATTCAAATACATTTAACCTTTTTTGAGATCAATTTAAAAAAATACTGAATTCATTTCAAGTACAATAAATTTAACATGAAATAGATTTCAATTTTTATAATATTATCTTTAAATTAAAAAATTTCACTAGCCCTTGTAAATCTTTCTCCTTTGTGGAATGCATGAAATCATTCCAAATAAACCTTTTTCCTTATTTACAGGTTGACTCAATCAGAGATTTATATTAAAAGTGAAAGAAATAATTTGGCGAATAATAAATAAAATTTGAATTTAGTTGGGAATTATATTAATTACCGTTATAAAGAACTCAATATCATTTTGATATGATGAATTTCATAAATTTATTGTAAAATAATATTACCATAATTTTTTATATTTCATTTCAACATAATGATATATATTATAAAAGTCTTTTTTATCAACCGATAATGTTGATTGAAAATTGTATTTTTTTGCTTCAACTGATTATATTTCATAATAATAATAATAATAATAATAATAACAATTATGGCTTTTAATAAAAATGATTGCAATCAATTATAATATTTTCATGAAATTTATAATTAATTACAATGCTATCTTTATCTTTAACCAATTTTAAAAATATAACGTTTAGTTTAATTTAATTTAGTATTTATTATTTAATTTTAATTTTTATAATTTCAAAGCTATCCAATAATGAATTCACTAAAAATATATTACAATACAAATAATATAAAAAAACAAAAATTATTAATAAATTATTAATAATTGAAAAGTTTTTTTTTTTTAAAGTTTAAAACATAATTATAAAATAGAAAATTATATAAAGGATTATAAAAACAATTCTAAATGGGTAAGAGAATGTAATTTTAAATGATTTAACTTAAATAAAAATAGTAACTAGATTTTTGGAATTATTGAAATTACGATTGTTTCTGGAATATATTAATTAGTTAAGAAGTCGATATGAAACATGGCCAAAAAGAACATATAACCGATTTATAAGAATAAATACATTTGAGAAAAATGGTAATCGAATCTAAAAAAAAAATATCCATTTTATTTTTCTTTTTGGTTGATTAATCAAAGTGGATTTACCAAGAAATAATCTTTGAACATTAATTATTTAATTTTAAAATATTTTTGATCAAAATCTTTATATTTTCATATTGAAAGTTGATGACAATTTTAATTAAATGAATTATTTGACCATCAATAATCAATTATTTTACCAACCAAACTATTTTGAAAACCAAAAAAATACAAGAAATTAAATATTAAGTTATGATTTAATCTCTAATTTAACTTTAGTAATTAATTTAAAATTCTTGATTTTATTATATTTCAGAAAGTGGTAAGGTAAACCATTTTGATAGCTAAAATTATTATATCAGCCATAATTCCTTGAGTTTCAAGATATTTTGAGTAAAATGGTTAATCAAAATTTCTAGTTTGGTATTAGCCAAAACAAAGTATTTAATTTTTTGAAATTTTTTTTGAGGATATTAGATGTTTCAACTAATCAATATTTTTATATATACCGAATTTTAGAAAATATTATTTTCAGTTAATGAATATTTACCAATATTACATCCAAAAAGTGGTTTTTATAATATTTATTGAATTTTTAATGCTAATAAAAAAAATTGAAACTTCATATTAATCAAGTCAACTTTGGAAAAAGTATTATAACCATAAATAAATTTCAAAGAATGAAATAACCAGTATTGATAAGATATTTCAAAGGACAGAGTTCATTATTGTACAGAAACTAAAATCTTTGGCATATAAATTAATGCTAAAGTAATTTTAGAAAGACTAATTACATTAGTTGACATTGAAAACCTAATGAAAAGCATTGATTTAAAAGTATAAATTTATTCTCTGGTTAATTTTGATGATAAAAATAGTATTAATGGTACATTAGAACTTTCTAAAAATTAATTTTTTAGTGTGGTTTCTAAAGAGGCTATGGCATTAATTATACCTCATCTCATTCTTGGGGAAAAAATTACTCATGATTTAATGTTACAATAGCTTTTTCTATAAAATGAGAAATTGATTCACAAATTGGGAAATAACTTTCAAATTGAAGAACTCAATACTTCCAAAATAAAATAAAAATAAAAAATATCCAATTAATGATATAAAAAGTTTTTTCGAAAAATTACGACATCCAAAAGTTTTGAATTATTTTATCGATTAAAAATTTCAGTTCAAAATGAAGAACTCAATTACTATACATTCTTTGTTTCTAAAAAACTCAAGATCTGCGAATTTAAAGTATCTAAGTTTGTTAAACCACAAAATGTAATGTTGTGAAAGATGCATTCATTTTATCAAGGCATCTTTAACTCAAAGTCTAAATCTCGAGGATCATTTAACTCATACCTTTTGCTATTAAAACAAAATATCTTGATTACAAGCTTTCTGGGAATTGAAGAACATTGTTTTTATAAAATAAAAAGAACTCGTTTATAATACTTGCTGTGAGGCTTACAAAGCTTTGTGGTATGTACTGTATATATTTGATGAAAGATTAAATGATTGTGACTAAAAAAAATTGACCAACCTTAACTATTCTGTAGGAGACTCGTTTTTTTTCTCCAAGAAAAATTCAAAAACTCTAAAATTAGGTCATATGTTGATAGAGACGTTTTTGTTTATAGCACAACAAATTTTTGTCGATTTATTAAGGTCAATAATGAAGAAACTGGTTTCTAAATGGGCGTTATTTTAGTCATCTGAAATTTGTTATCAATCCCAAATTAGAATAAAATATTCAAGTATTAAATAGGCATTGCACTTTTAAGAAATTCTTATTACCGTGATGAAATCATTCTTTTTTGTCTGTCTAAAAATATGCCCATTATTTCATGTCTTGGCTTTACACCTTTTTCATGTTTTTACGAAAAAAGTAATTGGAAATATTTTTGTAATCTCTTTTTTTCAGAGTATCTGAACCCCCTATACCCTTTAAGAAAAAAGCCTCCTTTAATGGAGAATTATTATTAAGTCAAATGGTATTATAAAAAATTCTTATTCCCCTGTCATCCCATCTTTTATTATCAGATTGAACGAAAAAAATCACTTTAGTAAAAATTTATCAAGTGTGGAAACTTTTTTAATTTGTGAATCCCGTTAAAAAAATCTTCATAATAGCATTATTTTATTTGTTTGACTCAAACAGAACAACATGAAAGTCATAAGATCAAGATAAAACAGAATACCTTTGAGGAAGAAAATAAAAGGAGAAAAGATTAGATAACTTTATAAAATACAAAGAATCATCATCATCATCATCATCATCTACAATCTTAAATCAATCAAAGCCATTCATACATTTTTTTGAATGATAGATTTTTTTTTATCAAGATTTTTAATTTACCATTGTAAAAATGTCGGTCAAAACTTTGTAGATTTACAAGATAAAATAAGGAGATAATCGATTATATTAATGAGTGAGAAAAAAGATTCCCCCAAACAGAGAATGATTTATTTTAATTAAAAATAAAATTGTAAACCAAAAAAAAAAAGAACGGAAACGTTTCAATGTTTTTCTAATGCAAATGAAAATAGAAACTTAGTATTATGTCATGAAATAATTTTCAACAAACGGAAAAATTTTACACATTGTTTTTCTTTGGAGAAAATTTCAATTGTTTCATCATCATCATCAATCATTTGATGTAAAAAGGTTCATTTACACACCATTGAAAATTTGCGAGATTTCAGCCTGGATTATTAACTATGAAACATTAATCATTGATTTCGTTTTTTTGTTCATTTGGGCATAATTATTACTTTCTAAAAATGGAAATTTAAAAAGGGTGGAGTCTTTTTTGACAACGCACTGAATACACTGCAATATTGAGATATATATATTGATTAATTGATGTGAATATAAAAACATGCAAACTGACAATCGAATTGATGAAATAAAATAAAATAAAATAAAATAAAATAAAATAAAAGAAACTTGATGCAATATTGAAACACGGGAATATTGGGTTGGTTGCACTTATTTCAGGAAATCATGTATGTAAATGAAAGGACGATTTTTCTCATACTCTTTACAGGAAAAAATTAGTGCCGAATGGAAAATCAGGTAGCGTGTATCACGAGTACAACAAGAAGCTTATCAACTTCAAATGATTATTACAAATAGTTATTGAATAATGAGTTCTAACGTTTTGGTTTTTTTTTTCAAAAAAATTTCGATTCAACCTAATTTGTTACCGTGTTCTGTATCTTGAGATTAAAATCTCAAGACGAGGCTTGAATGATTTTTTTATTTTCAATTCAAAAAAAATATCTTTTTTTCGATTATTCTACTTGATTTTATAAATGTATACTATCTATTATGGTTTACATATTTTCTTGTGGCAAGCAAAAGCCGTTGTTTTTATATAATAATAATAATAATAATAATAATAATAATATTAATAATAATACTGATAATGCTTCTAAATCACTTTTAGGTTTATCAGTTTATCACGATTCGATAATCATCATCGTGTAACATTTTAAAGTTCTTTCTTAAAGCAAAATAATTGAAACATAAAATGGTTTCTTTGTATCTTTATGAATATAATTATTTTTTTAACATCTAACTGGGCGATATTCTTTAAATGACAATGAAACAACATATATATATTTCTTACACATCTATTATTATCCTAACTTTGTACACAATGAACAAGAAAGTATTTTTTTTTTGCATTTTTTAATATGATTAAACGCAAAAATGTGAATCGATGCACAATCAATCAATTTATCTTGTAACCAATCCGCTAGCTCGTTTATGCAGCAAAAGACCAAAAAAATCAATGATGTATTTATATGTACGGTCGTCTGTCTGTCTGTCTGTCTGTCTGTCTTTGTGAGACTGATCCATTACAAAGATAACAAAGATTACTTCACTTTGAATTTATTGCATTTCCAAACTATTTAATGTAGTGTGATAAACCAGTCTGGGGAACCAGATTATGATGAAAGATGATGTACAACGAACGTGTTTAATCCAAAAAAAAAAAATTGTTTATATGTGAAACTTTTTTTTTTATTTTTTTATTTTTTAATCTGATTTATCAATTGACATCCCGTTATCTATCCTGAGCTAGAGTCATATTAATATTGATTGCTTAATGCTTGTGATGAGTGTGATAAAATGATTATGGCTGAAGAAATCAATCACCATATATACTATCAGCCACAAACTAATTAGTTTTCCATTTTAAATAATACTGACTAATGTTTAACCATTTGACCTAATAATTTCTATTTTTGGTATTTTAGGTATCATTTAGAAATTTCTGTAATTTGTCAAAAGTCACAGTAAAAAGTAAATGAATAAAAAAATGTCCACACGAAAAAATGTTGAATTTCGTGTGGACATTTTTTGGTTGGTTGAAGATCTAAATTCTTTTTTGTGTGTAAGACAAAAAACCTGAATAACAAGTTTTTTTTTTTTTTTCATTGAAAGACAAATCTAAAACTTGTTAAATTCCTGTATTTTTACACTCTTTCAAAATCTGTAAATGCACATACGGAATTTTTGGTCAGGTGTGCATTTTTTTAAAAAAATTATAAATAAACCATTTAAATCTTAGCACATTATGGGATTTTTTGAGAAATGATAAGGATCAAAAAATTTAGAAACTTATTAAGTAATGATTAGTCGAATTGTTTTAATTTTTAATTATATGGTGAAATATTAAAGAATTTTAACCAATTAATTAATTGTTTTAATTTTTTTAAAATTTTTTAAAAATATACAATTTTAATAAAAACAAATATAATTTCAACTAATAAATTCAAATTATTATATATATTTAAAAATCAAATATAATTAAATTTTTTAGCTTATTTTCACACTTTTAAAAATATTTATATCTAAATTCTTTTGGTATAATAATTAATACTTATTATAAATTTTAAATTAAAAAAGTGAAAAAAATGAAATATTCTTTTAAAAGCTCAGAATTCTGTAAAATAATCATAAAAAATAAAAAGATCGAAAACAAAGCCGAAAAATGTCTAATTCCTGAAAAAACGAAAAATTCATCAAAAAAGCACAAATTAAGTTCAATATTTGGTGCATCTATGATTTAAATTCTCATATGTATCAAAGAAAAAAAATGTCACCCACAATTGTGTAACCAGATATTTTTTGGTATTCTTAAAAAAGTTTTTTAAGTTTAGAAACCTTTAAAGTTTAATCTACTCACGCCATAAATGTATCTTGATCCTACGATTTCATATTAATCAGGGTTTCACATGTTGAGTTTTTATATTATTTGCCCAAACAACTTTAAAAAGAATTTCTTTCGGCATCTGCAGGGATCGCGTGCCAATCTAAGATGAAAAAGATAAGAGATGCAAAGTGAATATAAAAGAACTGAACAATGAGAAAAAATATTCTTTCGTTGTTTCATAAAAAAGAAAAGGAAATAATAAACATAAATTTTTGTATCAAATGTGGGGGAATTTTCTTTTCATTCGTGGAGAAACATAAAGCTAGATTTCGAGTGGTCATAAATGTTTTTTGAAGAGTTTTATCTTTTAATAATAAAAAACAGAAACATATTATTTAAGCCATATTTTTTCTAGTATTGGCGAAAATGTCGGGCTATGCAAGCGGAAGTTTTCGGCGAGATGAACAGAGACGAGGGTCGTACAAATATTATGCAAACAATCTTCTTCTAAATACGTATATAAAATATATTTATAGTACAACCCGAAGATTTCACATTCAACCAAGTAAATGAAATTTGGGGTGATTAAAAATAAAAAGTCATGATCATTCATAGCTTTTCTTTCCTTGGACCTATGAGTCGTCGTCGTCGTCGTCGTCGTCGTCGTCGTCGTCGTCGTAGTAGTAGTAGTAGTAGTAGTAGTAGTAGTAGTAGTAGTAGTAATAGTAGTAGTAGTAATAGTAGTAGTAGTAGTAATAGTAGTAATAGTAGTAGTAGTAGTAATAGTAGTAGGGAGAATAAAGAATTCTTTTTTTAACAGAATTGAAATGATTCAAATGTTAATGCATTTAAATTTTGGCTACGGACAAGTTATTCCCATCTGTTATTGTTGATATAATCTTCGATTTGAACAAAAAAATCATAAAAATCGGCAAAATAATTTAATATCTTTGATGATTGCCATTGAAATGATAAAAAAAATCCCGCATAAAAGACCGTGTTGTAAAAAGTAGTGATTAGTGAGAAATAGGAAGTTTAAAAAAGTGAATCTGTGGCTGGTACCTAATGCATGATTTTGTACAATTTGATTTATCTTATCGAGATTTTAGAACATTATAAATATCATGATGATCTTTATGCAATAGCATAATCCAAAAACCATCAATCAGCCAATTACATTACACAGTTTGATCGAAACTTTAATTATATGGTGAGGCAAAAATATTTTAAAATGTAGACAATAATAAAAAGGTATATAACAAGTCGCCACACTCTCCAGTTCTCGCACCTGTCAATCTTTTCCAATATATCACTTTTTTTTTTCTCTTTCAACTAAAAACCAAGTCTCGGTGAAATAAAATACAGCTTTTTTCACGTTTTCATCCTTGTGATCTTGCCGGTCAATCTCATATCTTTCTTTAAATCAAACTTTCCTTTGTTTACAATAATATTTTATTTAAGGTATACTCACACCATCCCGTATATATATAGTCGGATTCGGGTCGGTATATAAACATTTCGAAATTTTTTTTCAAACTAACGTCCAAAAATAATAGCGCTAGTCACACTTTACCACACTTTGACGACATATAGATAATAGCAAGTTTACCCCGTCAAAAAAAAAAACTTTTGAAACTTTTTTCTTTGAACTATACGCAGATACAGACAATCTGTTTTTTGGTTATTTGGTTATTTGGTTGTTATTTATCTAATTTAACAATAAAATAACTACAAATTAAAGCCAAGAGTGTATATAAAAACAATAATATAAATATTCTTAACAACAGAACTCGAGAACAGAACGACCAGAAGGAACGACCTGAAGGAACGACCTGAAGAAACGCTAAAACAGGAAAAGGGTTATTACACATAAAACCCAAACAAATATAATTTCTGTTCCTATTGGACCGACTCACTTTCTCTATAAACCATCCCCGTTAGGAAGAAATTTGCACTGCTGACCATACTTTTCTTTCACTGAGTTTTGAAAGTTAAGCGCTTTGTTCAAAACCCTTTGAAAAGCGTAACTAGCGTCTTATTTTCACAGGATTTTAACGTTTGAAACTTGAAATTGTGAGAAATCCTTCGTGAAAGTATCACTAAAAAAATTAACATTTAAGAAAAAAAAAAAAAAAAAAAGTGCAAAAAATGCAACCAGGCGAAACTTGCTACACGGTTCCTTTGAACACAAACACGTATAATTTCGATAACCTAAATAGTGGTGCTCCTGAGAGTACTCACTTTATGACTGATAATTCATTGAGGCTAGGGGTTGGGGCCGGTCACCATATATTAGATTTGGATATTTTAAATACCTCTTCATTAAACTTTGCTCGTCCGGAATCAGCGAGATTATCACATACTGCAGCAACAACAGCGGCACGAAGAGTTCTATATGATAGAGAATTACTAAGATTACGAATCCTAACCAAAGTTTCCTCATCAAATCATCAGTCAAGAGATGAAAATATTATCAATAAACCATGGCCTCTTAATGATGATTGGTCAGCTCCAAATAATTGGTGGCCAGTCAGTTCACAACCTCCCACAAAAGCTTTAAATGATTCTGGACCAACACTTTACAAGAAACAAAAACATCAGCATCAATATTCTATGGAACGAGCTGAGAAAACAGTTACCAGAGAAAATTTTGATAATCAAAGTGAAATTAAAGAATTTCAAATTGATCATCAAGGAAAAAACAAACAAAACCAAATCGTGTCATTATTTGAGAAGGAAGAAATTAAAGGAACAAACTTCAGACCAAGCTTGAATTCTGTTCAATTTCTAAATCGACGTGTCTCCGCCCCTGCCTACACGTACTCCTACTTTTCAGAACCAGAGAACAGTAATCATCCAATTAATAAACCGTCAAGTATGAATAAACTGTCAAATATGAAGGAAAACGGAAATTTTCAAGATATTAGGCCTTCCACGCAAATCCCTAATCCGGTCATCAATTTTCCATCTGAAATCTCCTCATCTCCAGTCGAAGAAAACAATTTGGCCGTTCAAATCACCTCAAATTTTGCTTCAGCACTATCTTTGGCTTTTGCATCCTCATCATCTATCACACAAAATCAAATGTCGTCCTTTTCATCAATAATCCCCACTGATGAACCATCTTCATTTACTCTTTCATCAATCGTGACATCATCCACTCTTCCTTCACCAACCAATCTTTCCTCACCATCACAACCTCCATCACTTTCCCCATGTTCATCAAAATCCTCATTAAGTTCCTCGATCGATATGCTATCTCCAGTTACTCAGATGGAATCAAAGTTTTTACAAGGTGCAAACGACCAACAGACTAATAATAATAATAATAACAATAACAATAATCATGATATTAATGCTAATACTTTCAATAAAAATCTTTGTGAATCTACGAACGTTGCTTCTCCATCACGTAATAAAGTGCAGTTTAATGTTCTACACCCACATTCACGTGAATCAACTTATCCACCTACAAAATCAAATTTTAATGTCTCGGCACAAAACTCACACTTTAGAGAACAAAGAGATAAATATGAACCTTTCACAACCAACCACTCAAAAAACATTAATGGAAGGCCCAAATCAAAGAGTATTTGTACCGAAAACCCCTTTTCACAGCGTGCCTTTTCAGCCCCAACCATATCAAGTGATGCATACAGTGGCATTCAATCTCCTGCTGCTTCTTGGCTTGGTTTTTTAGCTGATGCAACGGTTTCAACTCGATTGCCTGATGAAGAGGGTGAACAAGTCGGTGAGTACATCCTTGGTAAAGTAATTGGTCGTGGTGGTTTCTCTTGTGTCCGTGAAGCTTATACCATGGATTCGGGCGTAATGGAAAAAGTTGCCGTCAAAATTGTAAAGAACGATCCTGATTCTAAACATAATGACCGCCTTCAGGTAAATTAGTTTAGTAAATCTTGAAAACTTTATTTATCCTTTTAATGAAACAACATAAATTTTAATCACCTCATATTTAATCATTAGGCTTTGCTTGAAAAAGAAATTGAAATCTGGCGCCATTTAGATAATCCAAATATTGTACGCATGATATCTTTTGAAGAGACAGAATACGCCAGCTTCATTTTTGCCGAATTGTGTCCAGGTGGTACACTTTTAGAATACATTAAAAAGAATGGCAACGTAGACGAACGAGGCTTGAACGAAGATCAAGCTCGCATAATTTTTCTTCAGATCGCCGAAGCTGTTCGTTATCTTCATAATGATATGGGGCTTGTCCATAAGGATATAAAATTGGATAATATTTTATTAGATAGTGAGGGAAATTGGAAGCTAGGCGATTTCGGCTTGTCCGAATATCAAAGAGCCGAATATGCTCATGATTCACGATGCGATGGTCATGCTGGTGGCTCTTTAGCTTATTGTCCACCTGAACAACTTCGTTCAAAGACACCTATTAAAGACACTTCAGTGGATATCTGGAGTTTGGGCGTTGTTCTTTACGCTATGGTCACTGGTCGACTACCGTTTAATGATGATTTTGAACCTCGACTACAATATAAAATCCTTAATGGAAGATTCGAAGAGCCTCCATTGGAAAATGTTAATGCCTCTAATGAACTTCGTGAACTCTTAAATGGCATGTTTAAAACGAAACCCGATCAACGCTTGACCATCAACCAAATCTTGGATAGTCGCTGGTGTAGATTGTGAAATCGCTCATAAACATTTATCAAAAGTATTCTTTACATGATAGTAGTGCCTTATTCATTTGTAAAAAAAAATTTTAACTGAACTTGAGGGATGATCGGGGAGTTCGTTTTCACGCAGAAACACATCTGAGCCTCCTAGAAAGTTTTGTTGTATAATTTTATGCTTCAAATTTTGACACGTGTTTTCCCATATCATCTATAATGAACTACCCTTTGTAACCTATATACATTATTATATTTTTCATGTATGATATTTTCGGTCTTTTTAAATGCTTCCCCTTTTGCAAATCTAACCTTTCTGGGTAAAATTAAATTTTCTGATTCTATTAATTTCAAAATCTTGTTTAGTTGTTTTGATATTACCCTACATCTTACATATTCTCCCCTTTTCTTCCCCCTTTTGCTTTATTTGGATAAGCTTTTCATAATGCCTCGATCATACCCTCTGAAACATTATAAATAAATTTATATCATATAAAAAGATGAAAATGCGAACTTTTCCAATATTTTAATTCATTGATTCAATTGATTTACGCGCAGTAATTACATTTGCTTTTTGAAGCTAAAAAGTTTTTCATAATAAGAAATGACTACAGAAGATGTACTGTACTCAACAAATGATACCGTGGTCACTATCCCTTTACTTTTTTCATCAACGCGACCTTATTATGTCATTAATGGGAAAGCGAAATTTTGGTCGGAGATTTTGGCTACAATTTGGTTGGTTGAATAGATTTGCTTATGCTATCCAAACTAACAAAAAAATTATTGGTTTCTGAACTTTCTTCACGCATAAAAACTTTCACATAATTGTAGTCATTTTTTCTCACCTATATAATTGGCAAACTTTTTTTACGTAAGAAAATAAGCTTTATTTTGATTTGAAGATTATCCAATTTTGCGTCATCTACACATGTTTAGATGGTATATGCTAGAGCGTGCATACATATTCGAACGAATGTAATTTAAATCTCTCGTGAGTGCTGCGGCTCAAGAATTCAAAATATATGATAACATTGAAGATAAGCATACAATAAAACATTGCTAATTCCAGAATCGCTAAGGTCTAGTAAAAATTCAAATGAAAGTGAGAAACCCTTTTTATGAGAAATTACCCGTGTGAAAGGTAGAAATGATCCAATAATTGATTGATTGATTGATTGATTGAGTGAGTGAGTAAAATAAATAACACCATATGTTATACACTTTTTTGTTATTGTATAACGTATGTATGAAAACACAAAACATCTGTGATCTAGAAGATGAAAAAAGAGATCTCAATCTCAAATAAGAATTGATTAAAAAATCTTTGAAAAAACTTAATTAGAAACATAGAGTATATAATAACTATTTTATTCAAAGTAACAGAATATTTTTTAAAACTATTAGCTAATACGTTTTTTTGCTTAAAAATGATTACAAATAAAATTTCATAAAAAAATTAGATATTACGTTTTTTTGCTTAAAAATGATTACGTTTTTATTACATATAATTTTCATAAAAATTATAGTCAAAGATAAATTAATCAAAAAAGTCCAGATTCTAGTAGTGGGTTTAAATGAGTATAAATAATTGACAAGTATTTAATTCTCAAGCATATCACAATGGTACAAGATCTTATGGAACAAAACATCAAACGACACTATTATTTTGATGGTGATTTGATACTTAATTTCCACGGAGCCCCTCAAAAGTCATTCAAAGTTCATCGTAATGTTTTGGAGTTATCCTCCCCGATTTTCAAAGGAATCATTCTTTTCCACCCCCTAACTAAAAATACTAGAGGACTTCCCGTTTTAACGTTACATGAATCACCAGAACAAGTGGAGGACCTTTTATCCTTTATTTATCCGGCCTCATATTTGTTCATCAATTGGGAGAAAGTTTCATATCTGCTTTCTCTAGCAACAAAATATGAAATAAAAGGCTTGAAAGAAGCTTGTGAAGAATTTCTTGACCGGAGGGCGCATGAAAAACCGCTTGAGGCTCTTATTCTTGCAGATGAATACAACTTTCCGATTGCGTTCAAAGAATCATCTAAACTCGTTCTTGATGATTTTCTGAAATACAGGGAAGAAGCCGATTTTCAGAAAATTTCGTTAAAAGCTCAAAACAAGTTCCAAAAGCGATACATTGATTATTTGACAGCAATCGGAACGTTACCGAAACTTAGTATAAACCTTCCCGCTTTTACAAGTAACAATGTTAAAACGATATTCCAACAGAGGGTCGAAAAAATATTGAAAATTGCGGGAATTAAACCCTCAGAATTAAGAGCTTTGCTTTTGGAGCCCCATTTAGACTACGGTAAGAGCTATGAGGGATTTAAACCTGAACAAATCACAGAGCATTTTGGACAATTCGAGAATTTGAAAGCTCATTTCGGTAAAAACCCTGGTACATTTTACATTTTTATTGAATTATAATCTAATTGGTAGATTTTAAAGGTTTTTTATTATCATGCTAAAGACAAATCTCGACTAAATTGAAACCTTCTTTAAAAAATCCTTTTTATAATTTAAACTTTCATTTTTTCAATTTTTTCTTTTATAATTATAATTTAAAAGATACTTATTTATTGCATAATTGTATCAAATTAAATTATTATTATTATTTTCGGGTTTTTAAAAAAGTTTTTTTAAAAAAAATGTAATGAAATTAAATTTAAATCACAAAGTTAATATCAACTCATAATTTCCAAAGAAAAAATTATCGTTCTATCTATAAAAATTTTCAAAGATAAATTTAATAACCTTCAAAATAAGTTTTTTGTAGTAAATCCAATAAAATAGCCAAAAACATATTATTGTCAATGTGCATGAAATAAACACGAAAAGAAGTTTTAATATAAAAAATAATTCTAATATTCGTAAATATTTGAAATCATATTTTGTAAAAAAAAATGTTACGAATTTTGAAATTATTCATTACTATATAAAAGAATAGGCAAATTAAAATAAATAATGATTTCTGAAAATCTTTTTTGACCAGTATTAGTTTAATTCAACTTTTCAGAGGTTTATCCAAAAATTGTTACAATCATAGTTAGTAAACTCTCATTTTCCTTGAAACGGCAAAGAAAATAAGCCCAGGAAAAATACAAAACCTGAATTAAAAAAAATTTGAAGCAAAAATTCCAACAACAAAATCGCTGAAGCATTTCCTTGATAATTAAAAGAATAAAACTTTGTGATAATAAAGACTTGAGCAAAAAAATAAATGATATTCGGTTCAATAATTAGAATTTTCATCTCAATAAAAATTTCTAAATAATTTAAATGATATAAGAAAGCTCATAAAAAATATCAAGAATAGCGTGAAAATTTATTTTTTTAAAAAAATGGTTTATGAAAAACATGTATTTTAATTATTATTTAAAAGTATTTTTAGCATAATTCATTTTTTAATAAATTGTAATTTCTAAATAATTTTTTGATTTAAATTATAAAGCGTAAAAACCATAAATAAATGATTGATATTTTAATTATTAATGAACTCATTATTCATTAGTAATTTAAAAAAATTTTTAATTCATATACTGCAATTAAGATAACTACAAAATAATTTATGCATAATTTTTTATATTAAATAAAGCATTTAAATATGGTAGCTGATCACACAAAGAGACAAAAGAAATTTCAAGCGTGAGGTATTGTTTAGAGAAATATTCAATCCTTCTACCTTTAATTCCCATTTAAAATATCTAAATATCTTCTTTCAAGGTAGAAATTTTATATAAATTGGGTAATAGAGAGAACCCATATATCACGCAATTTTTCGGTTTGATAAAATGTTTGAAACAAGATTTCTTTTGGTCTAGTTTCAAAATAGAGAAGATTGGGTTATGCATTATTCCAGGTTTTAACGGAGATTATATTCTTGTATTATAATACGCAAGTGGAGGTACACTTCAAAAGAATTATTTGAATTGCTTGGAGTTAGAAAGAAAATTGAGCTAGCGAAAAACACAATCGATGCTATAACATATTTGCATGAAAACAAGATATTTAATAGGGATTTAGTAGGTTGTTTTATTTAAAAACAGAAACTCTTTTAAAGTTAATAAATTGTGAATCTAAGATATTTTTTATAATTAAGCATTCAAAATATGGGTCTCATACATAATAAAAAAGCGATTTTAGCGGATTTTGGACTATCCAAGTCAGAAAACGATATGATTTCATCAGGCCAAGTCTTTGGATTAATTTCGTATATAGACCCAACTCGTTGAAACAACGAAACATATAGATATACCACAGCATCTGATATTTATTCTTTGGGTGTTTTCCTTTGGGAAATTGCAAACAGCCATCCACCGTTTAAGAACCCTTCGAGAGATCCCACATTGGCTGGCGAAATTGCAGATGGGAAAAGAGAATGTTTTGTAGAGATTTTCAGCACTGAACTAAGATTGCCTTCTCATCCATTAAATTTTTCATATGCCCAGCTTTATGAAAAATGCTGGTCAGGTATCACCAAAGGTAAAATTGATTTCCTTAAATATTGAAAATTATATATTTTAGAATGGTTGATATTGGATTCATATTTATTAAAATGATATAAAAATAGAACGTCCGACGATTATTAATGTTCAACAAGAATTTGACGAGATTTTAGAGATTAGCAATTTTACAGAGGTGTGTATTGCTAGCAAACAAGGTGACTAGTCACAACACGATTCGGGTTTCTCATATCACGATGAGGGGGAAGTGAGACAATCAAATTGGGAAACCTTGAAGTGCTATCAAGCTGCTGCTGAACAAGGTGATACAATTGCGCAAACCAATTCTGTGTAATATGTATTATTATGGCCAAGGAGTTGAGGAATCGAATGAGGAAGTTATGAAGTGAGATAAGACTGCTGCTGAACAAGGTTATGCAATTGCAAAATACACTTTGGGTCTTATGTATAAAATGGGCGAGGAGTTGAGCAATCGAATGAGGAGGCTGTGAAGTGGTATCGGGCTGCCGCTGAAAAAGGCAATGCAACTTCGCAAAAAAATTTAGCCAATATGTATTTGGATGGCCAAGGAGTTGAGCAATCTAATGAGGAAGCTGTGAAGTGGTTTCGGGCTGCTGCTAAACAAGATCATGTGACGTCCCAATACAATTTAGGTATTATGTATTTGAATGGCCGTGAAAAAATCTAATGAGAAAGCTGTGAAGTGGTATCGGGCTGCTGCCGAACATGGTTGTAAAGAAAAGCAAACAAATCTGGGCAATATGCATTTGAAAGAACGGAAGAGGAAGCCGTAAAGTGCTATCGGGCTGCTGCTGAACAAGATTATGCAATTGCACAATATAATCTGATTAAGTGGTATCAGTGTGCTGCCCATAAAATCTCAGTAATATGTATAAAAGTGGCCAAGGAGTTGAGCAAGCGAATCAAGAAGTCTTGAAGTGGTTTCGGGCTGCTGAACAAGATTTTTTTAGGCTAA
>JAAOMT010000785.1:30066-65168 GCA_016748015.1 Geosiphon pyriformis | reverse complement strand
AATACCAGGAACTTTAACAGGACGAAACCCATCACAAATTAAGTACTGAAGATGAATGTCATGATTTATATTCGAAAAAAGGTTTTTCCCTCCTGATGCAATTTCCCACATAATCATTCCAACACTGTAAACATCAGAAAATTGTGAATGTGGTTGGCCTCGTAGAACTTCTGGTGCCATATAAGGAATCACTCCAAAAGTTCCTTTATCGTTGCTCCAAGATGTCGAATCTGCAGGAAAAGCAAGACCCAAATCGGCAACCATCACTTGATGCCCATTCACCAGAACATTTCCAGGGTGTAGATCGCGATGAAGAAACCCCAATTGATGGATGCAAACCAATGCCTCGAAAATCTGCGCTGTAATGAGAAGTTTTTCTTGCCATGTTAAGATTTTATTGAAACGCTTCAAATATTGACGCAGGTCATGATTTGACGCGTATTGGAATATAAGTAAAAACTCTTTCGTTTTCGGATCACGCGTAATGCCAAAAAACGGAATTAGAGCTCGAGAGGCATGAGAGCAATAGAGATGAATTGCAACCTAAAAATATTTTGAATGAATAGGTAGACATTGGAAAATATTCACTTTCGACAGTACTCTAAATAATGATTTAAAGAACATTGTACTTGCCTCTCTCAAAAATTCATTTGTACTTTTTTCGGAATTATTCTTTTTAGGGCAACTTTTGTAGGTGGAGTTCTACCGAGGTCATTATAGCCATCAAGACAGACTCGTCCATCAAGCCATATAGCTGAAAATACTGTCCCAAATCCTCCTTGAGCTAAATATTTGATGTCTTTGAACCGATCAAAGTCTACCCATTCAATAGATTTACTGGTTAGAAGTATTTCCGAGCTGCAATAACCCAAAATCCCGGCAATTTGTACGCTGTTGTTTGGAAGTTGTGAATGCGAAATTAGCTCTTCTATCGTTCTTTAGTTGCAAGCTGTATGGTTCATAGATAAATTTGTTTTCTTTTGCGGTATAAGAATTTGCTTCCGTATTTGTCCAAGGGGCTGAATCCATTTAGTCGATCGTGTTGTATTTTAATAATGCTACAGAAATCAATTAAAAAGAAATAATTCATTTTATACCATTTTTTAATAAAGTATTTTGGCTGGTGACAAAATACAAGATGATATTCAGGTATTTCACATTATTAAGAACCACAACTGTTGCGTGACACTATAGTCAAAGTTAAATCTTATTTCGAAAAGAATATTTCCAATCTAGAAAACACACAAGAATTTGTAATATATTTTTTTTTTAGCCTCCTAGCTGACCAAATATGCCATGAATTTAAAATTACTTGTGGATGTTGTGTTCATCCAAAACAATATTTATTTTTAACACCGTATTCTAACGTGACTAATATTGTTCCAATATATTATACTTGTTAATACATGTGAAAGGACAATATTGGCATGTATAGTTTGAAGTATTGATCATTAATGGATGCATTCATTTTAGCCAAAAAATTGATTCTAAAATTGGGCTACTTTCTTAAACTTGAAATTCTTATGAAGATGAGTTAGATAAATGATAAAGTAGACTATCTAAGGGAAGCCTAAAACTTGACAAAGGCTTAAATTATCAAAACTTTAAAGCCCATATTAAAGCTCAACGAATCAAAGTTTTTAGAACAATCTTCGTTAAGATGTACGTTTAATCATAAACATTTATCTTCACCAAATTCTTTTTTAAAAAAAATTAAAAATAGAGATGGACTCATTTTAATTGATGTTGACCTTAAATATTTCTTTAAACTAGATTCCTGAAATTAGAAAAAATTTAAAAGATTTATTGAGTTTGAAATTCTCGTTCACAATTGCGTATTGAATTTTTATTCGAGGGTCTCAGTCTTCCATGAATCCAATTCATAGAATATGAAGGGCTGGCATATCAAATAAAGTTTTTCATAATTTCAAGAGCTTATCGTTTTGAAAAAACATTTTTGAGCCCACGGAGGTGAGTTATTTGGCCTTGAATTTTTAATGTAAAAATGTGACTAAAAAAATATTGGTTATCTTCGGTGTTGGCCTCTTTTGCAAAGCTCTGCTTACATTCAATGAGAATTCTATTTAGATTTTGAATCAAAGACATGAATTAATACATATACATGTATTTGGTTTGGGAATTGAAATTATTAGGTATAGCTTTGAATATTACAAATCAATTATATTTCTAATTTTCTATATTCAGTGACCGTGGATGGAAAAATCTTATAGATAATCAAAAATACAAAGTGCAGATATTTTGGCCATCTAGCCATTTGAAAGGTTCAATTTTACTTTAAAGATGCCTAAAGCAATATTGAAAACGATATTTTGTTGCTTTGGTTTGTTTGTTTAAAAAGAGAAGAGCAAGAGTGAAGAAAGTGGATTGTAATTTTATCATATCGTCGGATGAAAAGGATAGAATAAGCATTGGGAATTTTAATAAATCAATATTTTCAAACCTATTTCTAGCATTTATGAATACCTTCAGCCAAAATTGTTGTAATAAAAATTAAAATAGCTCCTGTTTTGTTAATAATCCTGCTGAGCTATCATATTTTTTATGTAAATTTTTATCAACCTTGAAAAGCAGGTCGACGTGATAAATTTTACTCGAGCAAGTTTCTCTTGAGAACCATCCTTTTCTTGTGAGTCTTATTTCTCGGATTACCAAAAAAGCATTAAAATTTTTTGCGTAAGAAAACATTATAATTCAAAAAATATCTTTCAAATTTTGATGACATAAGGCAATATGCTAGGACAATTAGTCTTTTTTAAAGAATTTCCAAAGTATCAATTTAACTGAATTTTAATAAAATGTTCAAATATCCAAAAGATAGAATTTATATTTTTATAAATAACACAAAATATTAATAAGCGCGAGAAAAGCATCAATATTATCAACGAAAAATAAAAAAAGGGGTGGCAGTTTCATAATTAAATGCTAAATTTTTTGAATTTCACCATTCCAAAATTTCATAATTTAATGGATTTCAAAAACTATCGGCTTCTTTCGTTGATATTAATTTTACCTATTTAAATTTTAATAATCCGGTTATTGTTGCAAAAGGCTTTTGGGAATATTTATTTTAGTGGATTGTGATTGTTTCAATTTTAAAGAATTTAGATGAAATCACTTACTCCTATCTCTGGTAGCTGTCAAGAAATGATGTAACAATATTTTTAATAAAGTTTCATATTTTTCCCATTTTCCTGGTTTATAATTCTTAAAAAAATGCTTTGTGAAATAGTCCAAATTTCAATAATGAGATTAACATGGCCACATTGTTTATTATTTTTTTCTCATAAAAAATAATTTTATAATCTATTCAATAACGAAGTTATTACTGGTTCTTTTTTACAAAATTTTAGCTTCATCCAAATTATGAAAAATTCCAAAGGCATATCATAATCTAGAAATTTCTTCTTTCTTATAATCAACCTGATATTAGTAATTTTACGAAATAGCTGAATTTAGCAATTCTATTGTTTTTTATTTGTTTTCAATAATTTTATAATACATAATACAAAATATTTTTAGGTTAAAAATTAATTTACTTTGAAATATTATTTACTGGCTGAAAATAGATGATAAAAATCAAAAAGCAACAATAAATTAAAAAGAATTTCACCAAAGGAAAACATAACTAAAACCCGGAGATGGCGGTAATTCTTCAAGGCAAACACCCATCGTATACCCAAAATAGGGACCTTTGTGGGATTCGAAATTTGCGTCTCGAAATTGATTATTGCAGTTCTAGTAATTTAATATAATTCCATTTGGTAGACTGAAGCCGTAAAAAAATGTTCAGAATTATTTAAATGAATGAAAAATACCATGCTTTCCTCCACATAACGAAACCCTTTAATCTCTTTTGTCTCGCCCATACAAAAATATACCCTCTCATCACATGAACATCCATCAGATTCGATCCAAACTTCCATTATATGATGCAGATAATCATGATATCCATTCACTGGCATTCGAGGGACGAAATCATCTTTAAAAGTAAAACGAGCGATTTTCAGGAACCTTCCTATTTGACTAATATATTGGGCAAATATTCTATTTCCAATATGTGGTTGCCCATAAGAATACACATATATATTGATATCATGTGTGATTGTTAACAATTCCAGCATTGTCAGGATGCCATACACTGTGTGAATTAAGTAGGTATTAAAAAAGTAAAGAAATATCTTTAAAAGAAGAAAACAAACTTACCAGCCCCAATTCCATATGCAGCTACCTTAATCTTAGATATCTTGGTTTTCACTAAAGTAGATGCTATCTTAAGGGTCATCACTCCTTTAGTTTCAAGAAATTTCAAGTAAAATCCTTCATCAACTTTTCCTCCTTTTATTTGGGGATAATCGACCAAATTATTTTTTCGAGATAACCATTCTTCTTTACTTAGCTCATCTGCATGGATGTAGAGAACCAATTCATCGGATGAAATCCCAATTCGAGCTTAAAAAATTCGAGATTTTTTGTTAATTAAGAGCGAATTCTCAATTTATGACAAATTTTTTACCATAAATTCCAGGCACAACCATATTTTTTTTCGATTTCTTGAGGCATGATGCTCTCATTGCTAGCCATGCACTTGATTTATAAGTTTTTAATAGTTCAACATCTGTGCAAAGTTCTTTTCTGCTGCTAGATCGGCTTCTACGAACGTTGTTAGGATGGCTCGAATTGGAATTTTTTAAAAAAGAGAGTTTTTTATTTTCGTTCAGAAAATTACTTGAAAAAAATAAAGGCTCAGGAGTTGGGAGACCTATATAAGGTGGTTGAAAATCTGTAAAGTCTTTTACAAGAAAAAGATGTTTAATACGATGTGAATGGTTTGTACTTTCTTTAAAATTGACTGTTTCTTTAAGGTATTTCATTGATACCTATTGTAGTATGATTAGTTTCAAACTGTTCCTTTGCAATGGTATATGTAACAAAATGGTTTAAAGATGTGAATGAATTCCAAAGTTTTAATATACAAATAAAAAGTATAGAAGAAAGTGATAAAGCAATATGGCGAGAAAAGTGCATTTTTAAAACCATTGTTTTATGAAATGACTATAAATTTTCTTCAGCAAAGTACCAAATAAGTTATTGCTCTCCTATGGCAGCACAAAATATTATTTTCAGTCTAATAAAACATCTGGGAAAAAACTTTTTATGGAATAATATTGATTAGGTATTTTGTAGATCGTTACTTTAAACCAAAAATTTCATTTCAATGTTTACGATACATGCGTTTGAAAAGATAAGACTGTCTGATAAGTTTGCTGATTTTCCCTTTTGTGCTAATAAATTTCTTTTATAAACTCAGAGGGCTTTTATATCAAATATAATATCTGCAAACTACAATTTTTTACTTTTATAAATAAGCATAGAATCTTAAAAATTAGAATTAACTTGAGATTGAAGAGTAGTTTTGAATGAATATATATTTTAAAATTAATATAAGTTGGTGAAAATCACGTTATCAATAATTATAATATATTAAAATAATAACTTGAAATATAATATTATAATATAAACAAAAAATTATTGTCAAGAAAATTAATCCAATTAAATTTTGATAATAATTTTAGATTTATTTGTTAAAATAAGTTAATAATTTGGCTAAAAATGAGACTAATAATAAATTAAAATAATAATCAAATAAAAAATAATAAATTGAAAATAGATGACAATAATTGAAAATATAAAATTCTTGACAAAAAAGTATTTTCCGAAAACTTCATTCGACGAAAAATTTCAAGACAAAACGATTAAATAAATAAAATTATTGTAAATGCACACTCAACCTCATGCATAAGATATTTTAATTAGAACTCATTTATTACTCTCTATATTCATAATTTTTGAAACAGCCCTTAATTTTCTCTTTCAAAAATGTAAATTAACTCACAATTTTTATTCTCATTAAAAGTAATTTTACTTTGAGTAATTTTATTATTAAAGTTAAAACTTCTAAGGCAAAATTTTTTGAATTATTTTAAATATAAGCCTTAAAAATTCTACATCTGACTCTCAAAATTGCAATTTTTCTTTGAAAGCAATCATAATTTTTGGTTAAAAAAGAGAAATCGAACAGTTAAAGTAATTAAATATTTAAACACAGAATGTCTAAAGCTTTGAATAAAACTTTCGCTTATCAAAAAATGAAGCTTTTACCTTGATATAAAGTAGGTATTGATTGATAGGAAAATTAATCTCATTACTAATTCGTAAAATTACCAAATTTTTGTTAATACGTTTCTTGGTCTCAATTCAGCATTCGCAATCTGAGGTTGGAACAGTATCATTAATTTATTAATATTTTCAGTATACCATTCCAAAAACCTATATACTCGACACTTTGCTACCATTAACTTATTGCAAATAAATAACATTCTTAAGAAATACCTATTGCAAAAGAGATGGTTTATTTTTATTGGCAAGAAACTCGACATGTTTTCCTTTCATAATTAGCTTAATTCGCTTTGCAAATAATTAATTAATCGCAGAAAAGACTATCCTTTGATCACCGAAAACAAATTTTCAAAAATGTTCGGATTTGATAATTGTATATCAAATATTTGGTAGCTTGATTTGAAAATTAATTAAAAATTGCAAAGTATTCAAAGGAAATGATTACTCCGTCATATGCAAATAAAATTTCAAATTTCCCATTACTACAAAATTAGCATTGATCACTGTTTATCAAATGCATTTCTATTAACCATATTTTCCCATACCTTTTATTTGTAATTTGGTAGATTTACAAAAGAAAAATATTGACTACGTACAATATCCTTATTACGGCTTCTGGTGTTTATATTTTTAGAAATGATACAAAGAAATTCTTTATTCCAATAAAAAATATTCAAGCATTTTAATCAAAACAACCATTTCCTTGAAATCTATGATCATGATTTGAGAATTTTTTGCACCTTTATTTAATGGAAGGTTTCAAATTCTTTAATGCTCAGATATGAAGGAGGGGGGGTAGCAAATTAAAATAATTTTTGTGAAATTGATTTTTTAAATATCGGTACAAATTATTTGTCAAATATGATGTTTTTTTTCAATTTATAAATTCAGCATGATAAAATAATTTTATTTTAACCAATGCAATTATTAATTTTTTTACCCAAAATCTTTCGAAAGAAAACACAATTATTTTACAAATTAAATAAATTAAAGAGTACAAATAATCTTTCGTTCCTGTGTAAAAAATTTAATATTACTTTTTTACAATAAACTTATAAGATATTTTTAAAAATTTTATTCATCTTAAAGTATATTAAAAAAATAAAAAATGATTTTTGGTTTTACTAAACTTGAAATATTTAATTTTTGATGTTTAGCCAAAACAATTAGTGCTTTTTTTTCTTTTGATTTTGATAATCAACATTTCATGTTAATAATGAAACAACAACTAATTGATGATGTTCTAACAAAAAAAGATCATTTTATTTTCAAGATTACAAGCCTTATATATTTTGACCTTGATATATTCTGAATATTAAACTGATAATTTGCAGTAAAAAAATCTTTGATAATTCAAAATTGGTTATATTTTTAAAAAAATTATTTTAGTTGTATCCTAACTAATAAATTGAGCAAGATAGCCAAGACTTTCTTTTAAATGTTTGAATTAAGTTGTTGCCAAAGCATGAGGATAAAAGGTTTTTCGTGCCTCATTAACACCAAAGTCACTTTGGTTTTCATCATCAAGCAACCCTAGAAATATCATTTTTTGTTTATCGATAATCACGTTAAAAGAAGATTTCTCCTAATTATAAACACATGCAATATTGAATAACTGAATATTGCCAGCAAAATTAACTTGTTTAGAAAATGATTGACCCATCTAAATATTGTATGGCCGTGTTTCTTGGCCTTCTTGTCCATTATTTGAAGAGGACCTTTCCTGTCCTTGGGGGGCTCGAACACGTTGCTCTTGTTGCTCAATTAATACTTCGATGACGTATTCAAGATTACCATTGTAAAGATTCAATAAGTTGGTATTTTGTTCATCATCTTCGCAGTATCCCATCTGATGAAGAAGATCGAGTTTTTCTTGAAGAGCTTCTTGTGTGAGCTCTTCTTCTTGGGAAAATGAAAATGGGAAAGAACGACCTCTAGCCCAAGAGAAAAAATCATTATCACTGGTTTCACCTTCTCTGGTAGCTTCAGCTACAAAGCGATTACGAAAAGAAGCGAGTTCAGCCGGAACAGCACGTATTTTTTCCATAACACCATGAATAGTTTCAAAAATTTGAGGATTAGATGCTAAACCATCTTGGCATTGATTCAGAAATTTTGCAGCGAAACCAATGATTGGACTTTGTTCTTCTGTTTTTGAAGTAGATGAGGAGGCAGCTATATTTGAAGTTTCACCAGGAGCTTCTTTTTGTTTATCCTTTTCTAAGTCATTTTGCTGTGAAATCGGATCGTTGACTTCATCGGTAAGAATAGTATGATTATAAGAAGGTGATCGAGATTGGGGTTCAATAATGGGTTCCTTTGTTGCAACAGTCTCTTCACTTGTTTGTATCGGCTTTTGTATTTTTTGTGGTTCTGAGTGTTGTAAGAACGGATTTTCTGGGTTCGCGATAACATGTTCTTGCTGAATTTGCAAACCAGTAGCCTCTTCAGGAATACTTGCAGTTTCATCGGACATAACCGTATTTATCGATTCAGCACGTTCTCTACTCTCCAACACCCAAGAATCTTCATCCGCTTTATTCTCTTCATTCTCGTCAACCGACAAAACACTCAAAATGAATTTAAAGGTAGTTCCTTGTGGCTGTTGAGTCAAAATTTCTTGAAGCTCAAAGTCGGTTGAAAGAGTGATAGCATCACCGTCTTCATCCCTATATGAAAGTTGAATTGGGATTGTGGATGGAATGGAAAAAAGTTCACGAACTTTAGCCTCTAAGTCGGTCCAACGGGTGTTTGATGGAAGACTGAAGCGACGAATAATAGATTTATAAATGACTTTGATGGTTGTCATTTTTCAAAGGTTAAAGTTAAAGATGAAGTATGGGGAGAAATTTATTTGATTGTAATATTTTCTGTTCAATAAAACGAAGAAAACTTTTTGCTAAAAAAAGCGGGGTTCAAGGGACGGCTTTATAAGTCCTTTTGCATATGTAATTAATTTGGGTATTCGTAATTCAGAGTCCGAAATCCAAGTTTCATTGGAGTTGATCGTTTCCTTTTGCAAGATAGTGACGTCGGCAATTTCCAATGTACTTGGCCAAAAATGTTCAGTTTGTCACATATGTAACATCTGGGCACTATTGTTAATTCCCAAGGATTAATGCACCGAATGTTTCATTTATTCTTTCTTGGCTTTCCTTGTGGGGAAATGTGATTACTACTGATCGTGATGGTTCTTTGATTTTCTGTTGCCGATTTCCTTTTTTAAATATCATCACTCACTTTTGCTTGGTTTATTCTTGTTACATAAACAGAAAGCTTAAATGTAAAGAAAGTAACAAAAAAAATAAATTTTTTCTTATTAGATTTTTTTTCATAGAATACAATTTTGATAAAAATTAAATATCCCAAAAAATACTCAAAGTCCATGTAAACAAACACAACAATATAATGGAATTATTCATTGGCAATAATTTAGTTTTTTTTAAAAGTTATTTATAATTTTTTCACACAAAAAATGATTTAGATAATTATTAAAAGCTTTTAATTAATTAAATCAAATTGTTTTTTCCAATATATTAATTTTATAATTGCATAAAAATAATTAATTAACAAGTGTTTTTGAAGTTTGATTTTATTTATTATTATTTTTTTAAGCAAAAAATATTTCAAGTCAATAAAAAAAATTTTTTTTAAACATAAAATAATTATTAAAATGATAATTTTAGAGCATAATATACTGTATTTATTTAGTAATCAAGTTTTGGATAATAATTTAATAAAAAATAGAAACTAATTAATTATGGTTATGGTTTGCTAAATATGTGAATTGAAATTGATTTTAGAGTAAAAACTGATTTTGCTGATTTGATTTTTGCTATTGTAAATTTGAATAATTTACTGGTAGTATATTGAATGCATAATATGGAGCTGAATTTTGTTATTTTTTGGTTTTTTTAAATTTTTTGTCTTTTTATTGACATTGAAAAAAGCTTATATCTTTGGATTAAAGCTATAATTAAATTCAACTTATCATACATTTTTATGGCTTTGGTTTTTTAAACCAACTTTTTTTGCATATGGCATCTTACAATAGTAAAAGACCGGATATAGTTTTAAGATAATTCTATTTTGATTAAATTATAAGATGTGTCTAAATATCCTTTGCAATCATAGTTTAATCATAAAACTTTGGTTTTAATATTTTGAAAATATCCACTAACAGAAAATTTTGATTAGTCTAAGCAGATGTTTTAGGTAATATAAATAAAGAGAAATTATCCAAAAAGTATTTGCTATATTGACCTAGCCAATTAGCAGCATAAAAAGGGTTCTTGGGATAAATATGGCTACTATCAGAGCACAAAAATATTTTGCATTTATTTGCCTCTAAAAGTTCAGTAATCTTGGTACATTTATAATTAGAAAATCCTGAAATTAGATTCTAGAATTCTTCTTTTAATCATAAGATTATGCTAGTATTAAAATTTAAATTATTACATGATAAATACAATAAAAATTAAAAGTCGAAAATGCGTTAAATAAAAAGTTAAAAATGAGCAAATGTTCTTTCGGTTCGATCGATTTTTCCTACGTTATTTTGAAAATTTGAAGTTTCTCGAATTGTTCGTAACTCCCCAGTTCTAGCATTGGCGGCCATAAGTCTGGCGACGTGATAATAGGCATTTTCACCAATCTCAGACTCATCAATCCCTTTGACTTCTGCTTCATGGCTAGCACGAATTGAAAGTCCAGGTAGTATATTCATGATAAATAATATGATGTATGTGACAGCAAATGAATAAAATAGACCAGCCATTGAGGTGGCTAGCTGGTAAGCTATTTGCTCCCAATGATGGTCTAACCAGCCACCTTTAATTCTCTCATGATTATCATAAAAGGCAATGGATTTTTGAGCAAATATTCCCGTCAAAAGATTTCCAAGAATGCCACCGACACCGTGAACTGCAAACACATCCAAAGCGTCGTCAAATTCAAAAACATGTTTTAATTTTACGGAAAGGTTGCAGATAAGCCCAGCAAGGAAACCAAATAAAAGTGCTGCTGATGGGCTAACATATCCAGATCCTGGAGTAATTGCTACAAGACCAGCGATGATACCCGAACAGAAACTTAGTGTCGAAAGTTTGCGCTCGAGACGATAATCTAAAAACATCCAAGTTAATCCACCTACAGAAGCCGACAAATTGGTGACATACATAGCATTTGCTGCACGAAGGTTTGCAGATAATGCTGAACCGCCGTTAAATCCAAACCAACCGAACCACATCATCACAGTTCCAAGTGCGATATTAGAAACATTATGAGGTCTAAACTCTTCAGTCCCATGGCCGTTTCGTTTACCAAGGATCATACAATAAGCAAGTGCAGCAGCTCCGCAAGAAATATGAACAGGCGTTCCCCCAGCAAAATCGATAGCACCCATCATATATGCCCATCCATTGGGTGACCAAACCCAATGTGCAATTACATCATATACTAGTGTTGTCCAGACAAAAATGAAAATAATTGTTGGAAATAAACGTGCTCGTTCGGCAGCTGCCCCTATTGCCAGAGCTGGAGTTATTGCTGCGAACATGAGTTGGTATAATGCAAAAACAAGATCTGGAATTTTTTGGCTAACAGGCGACGGTTCATTTTGAACGTTTTGCAAGAATATATTACGAAAATTTCCTATAAATTTTCCGCTGTCTTTGCTATATGTTAAACTGAAGCCCCAAAACCACCACTAATAGAATTTAAAAATTTTTTAGAAACAAAGAATTAAATATAAAAACTATAGTAAGATACCTTTTTAAGAATATACCTGAAATGAAACTACCGCAATTGATAGGAGGCTTAACAATATTAGAGACAGAGCATTTTTACTGCGTGCCATCCCACTATAAAAGTATCCAACTCCAGGCACCATAAAAAACACCAAAGCTGTCGACATTAAAACGAATCCAACATCTCCAGGATTATAATCAGGTGAAGATCCATTTTTGAATGGTAACGTGACATTCGTATCTTCCACAGAATCCATTGTGAAATGTTCTGTAAATGACAAATATGGCTTTGTGTTTGCGATATTTAAAATAGTACCTCAGATATGAATAGAATAAAGAACTATCAAAAATTAAAAGTCCAAAAAAAAAAATACCACAAGAATAAAAGAATCTGAAAGCTGGTTTGGAAGAAAACTGAAATAACTGAAAGTAGCTCTGTTTCTTTATTTAATGAAACAAATGCTAAAATGGGTAAATTTTTTGTTTGTCAAAACACAAACCAACTCCAAAAAAGTTAGATGAGCAGACCGAAGATTAGACGCGTGAACTACGATTAGAAATTGCAAGATAAGATCCCATGTTAGATGTCTGTAACACACTTTTCCCTGATTGTCTAGTTATCAATAGGTTTGGTCCCATAACACAATTTTTTCAAATTGATTTGAGGAGGCCAAATTTTGAGGCTCTGTCATTGGGGCCAATATTGAAACGACTAGAAAATTAGTACGCTTTTAATTATGTATTAAAGGCTTTTCATACCTTTCTTTAAATCCTACATACAAACTGTCCTCTTGTACGTACATTGCTGAAAAATGACCCCACAGGAAATTAAAAAAATTCGCAATAACAATATCAAAGCTCCGGACTGACGTATGGCATGCCAATCATGGACTTTCTCAAAACAAGTCCCCTATTCAGCTGTTAAAATTAATCCCAATCATTGTTTGAGAACATTTTGCTTTGAAACCTTATCATTTTTTTTTTCTAAAGAAACTAGTCTGCTTGCTTCTGAAAGGGCCTTAAAATAGCTTCTAAATCTTTTACAGCTATTCATGGGCGATGCGATTTTTGAATCTTCTTTGGTTGTCTTCAAGGTCCTTGATTTAAAGATATTGTTTACCAATTTTAAGATTATCCTTTGAAACAAGAGTTCAAGTGGATTTCTCTTTGCAGAGAGAAGATATCATATTATTAAGATTTACTCTATAATAGTTCCAAATTCTCAATATAACTCATAGAATAAAGCCTCAAAACTTTATATGCAGTAAAAAAAACATAAATTTTTTTGAAAAAATAAGTTTTTCCAAGTAAGTGCTTTGCGAATTTTTTTGAAATTTAATATTGATATATAGAAACCTCATTTCAATCATTATATGTATATTTTAATAAAAAAGAGCTTATTGCGCTATGTTGAAATTTTCTCTTCGGGTTTCTTAACAAAGAAATTTAGTTTGACTCAGCAATAAACTGACATTATTTATAGAAAGTACTTAGCACTCAAGAAATCGGTGTCACTTTGTAAAAATATGTTCCGTTCCTATGTTTAAAACTCCCTCCGGCTTTGCAAAATTAAAAAACTTATTTCCTAAGTCTAAGTTCTGAATCTGATAGTTGTATATACATGTTCAATATATAACAAAGAAAAAAATTTAATTTCATAGCTGACTCTGTCCCATAATTAAGTTAATCAATTCAGTAAAGAAAATTTACAAATATCATATAAAGAACAGCTGGCAGAGGTAAGACTTGTTTAATTTTATTTAACTTGTGTGTGAGCAAAAAGGAGATGCGGGTCTTTCTAAGCTATAAACAAGGAAAAAAGCCTTCGATATCAATAATTAACATTTGGAAGTCAATATACGTTTTATGTTCAGTGGCTTAAAACTTTGATAATAGTTTAACTCTTCTCATGCATTCCGAAGTTCCGATTACAATTATTTAGAAAATCTGGATGAAAATGTAATCATAATGAAAGGACAGTATCGTCGTTAATTCTGCACGACAAGCAAAATTTCAAGAAACTTTCTTGTTTTTACTCCAAGTATCAAAAAAGTTTACTATAATACTTACAATACAGAAAGAATATGAGGATCCTGAAAAATGCAACAGCAATTTGAACTATGAGCTGCGACGGTCCATAGGTTTAGCGATTTGACAGTCCTTATTCATCCTGGGAAGGCACGGTGGGATTTTCAAAATCCAACAGTTGATTAATTATAAATTCCAAAAGATTTTCATATGAAAATAAGAATTGAGGGACTTGAAGTGGGAGATCGATAAAGAATTTCAAGTTATTAAGCAATGTATATAAATAAGAATATCTAGATTATAGTATTGTCTCAATTAGGCAATGAAAAGTTTTAATAATATAAATAACAAAAATTTATTTAGATAATAAGCAATAAAGCAGCGTAGCGCAGAGGAAGCGCGCGGGGCTCATAACCCCGAGGCCGGAGGATCGAAACCTCCCGCTGCTATCACAGTATTTTTTTCAAAATAATTTTTTTAATCTTATTAATTAATTTTTCTGCTTTACATCAGTTAGTCAAGTAAAACTTGAAATTACAAGTTTTTTATTAAACCCTTTTATAGAGCAATTAAAAGACCTAATTTTAATAATTTAGTATAGTTTGCATTTTTTAACCAAAATTATTATTTTCAATTTGCATTTATTTATTTTAGAAAATAATTATGAAAAGAGTTCTTTCAAGTAATGTATGATGTTTTAAAGTTTGAAAACCAATCAAAAGTATAGCGTAATTAAACTTTGATCAATATTACTAACATAGTTTAAATTTCTTAAAGAGAAATTGTATGTCAGTTTAGAAGTGAAAAACTTTTTTATTGCTGCATGCATGTATTGGTCAAAAATTGCCTATGTTTTTAGCTGAAAGTTATTAGCTCTAGCAAATTATTAAAAGTAATAGAAACCACTTATATAAGCAATAACCACGAGAATCAGACTGTTAAAAGATGCCACTTTCGGTTTTTGAAATTATATTTGGTTCCTGCACTGAATCTTGGTTTAAATCCGAAAGCGTAAAGACAAATAGCTATATTTATCGTTTCCAATATTCGGAATTCCAGAAAGGAAATCTTTAAAAACCCCAAGATTCATTTCGTAATGTTATGCATAAATAGCAAATAAATCACTTTGATTTTGTATCTAGTTTATGTGATAGAAGCTATTTAAGGCAGGTATTACTTTTCTCAAGACTTCAAAACTTTAAAGCGTCTAATTTTAAAGATCTGGAGTTAGTCTAATCCTAATGATCGAGGGAAATGCATTTAACCACAGCGGAACAGTAACTTTAATTCGGGGAACCAATGAGCAAACGCTTTTGTGTATAAGATCTCGTTCGATTTTGTCTTTGTATCACTTAAGAAAGTCACAATTCTCAGCGTGAATATTTTTTGCCTTTATTTTTATGTGTCCCTAAAAAATTTCGAGCTTATATAATGATGTGAACAACAAATCCAATTTCAAGTTCGACGTTCGATGGAACATATCACTTTTCGTTTAAAACTGTCATAGACAGCACATTTCAGAGACTTTGCTAACCATTTTAAAATATGCATACGGCATCAAGCGTGCTACCGTCGATGAATTAAACCTGAGATGGATATTTTTTTCAAGGTCTAACATACCTTCTTTCTGCTGAATACATGAAAAGGCTACAAAGCTAAATTTTACTGTTCCGGCTCAAGGTTTTTTGAAACTTAAAGTATTCTGCCTGTTGGTAAGGTTCCCTTTCTTTACTTTCCGAAAGTTCACGAATTCAGGTCAACGGGAAATGGCCGATTATAATTCGGGTGATATTTCCTTCGTTTTGTTGTCGACTGCCTTGGTGTGGTTCATGATTCCCGGAGTGGGATACTTTTATAGCGGTATTTCACGTCAGAAGAATGCCTTATCTTTAATAATGTTAAGCGTTTTGTCGGTTGCCGTCGTTTCTTTCCAGGTAGAAAATTTTAATATTGGTTACTATGACATTTTTCAAAATTAATCTTCTCAATTCGTTACAGTGGTTTTTTTGGGGGTATAGCTTGACTTATGGCAAAGATAGCGGCCCATATATTGGCAATTTAAGGAATGCTTTCCTAATCGATGTCGAAAAAATCAAGATTGGTCAAGATAGCTCAATTACAGATATGACTTTCGCAATATATCAATGCATGTTTGCCGCTATAACACCAGCTTTAGCTATTGGTTCGGCTGCAGAGCGAGGTCGAATATTTCCTGCCATTTTCTTTTTTTTCATATGGTCAACACTTGTATACGATCCCATAGCGCATTGGACATGGTCGCAAGATGGGTGGGGTAAAAAACTCGGAATTCTCGATTTTGCTGGTGGCACACCTGTACACATTTCTTGTGGTGCTGCTGCTTTAGCCTATTGCCTAATACTCGGAAAGCGACATCAAGAAGACCATGAGGAATTTCGGCAGCATAACATTTCGCACACTGTTTTGGGCACTGTGATGTTATGGTTTGGTTGGTTTGGATTTAATGGGGGTTCTGCATTGGCTGCTGGCCCTCAAGCCGTTAATGCATACACTGTAACAAATTTATCAGCATCTGTTGGTGGCCTTACTTGGATGGCAATGGATTTTCGTGTTGAAAGAAAATTATCAACAATCGGATTCTGTTGTGGTGCCATTGCTGGTTTAGTAGTAATTACTCCAGGAGCTGGATATGTTAGTCCCTCATCTTCTATTGCATTTGGATTTATTGGAGGATTTTTTTGTAATTTGGCAACAAATATTAAACATTGGTTTGATTTTGATGATGCTATGGAAGTATTTCCAGTTCATTGTGTTGGTGGAATTATTGGAAATATTCTCACCGGAATATTTGCCCAGAAATCGATCGCAGCTCTTGATGGGAGGTTAGAAATTGATGGTGGTTTGCTAGATGGAAATTGGAAGCAAATAGTTTACCAAATTGCTGGTTCTTGTGCTGGCCTTGCATATTCTTTTTCGATTACTTACATTATCCTCTTCATAATGGACCGCGTACCAGGTTTTTCTTTGCGTGTTAAGAAAGAAAATGAAACAAGCGGTCTTGATAAAACAGAGATCGGTGAATCAGCATACGATTTTGTGGATGAAGTAATTCTATTGAATACGAGAACGCAACGTGAACGAGTTCAACCTGAACCCTCAAATCAAGAAACTTCTATTAATGAAAGAGGAGTTGAGGTTGTACAAAACCGGTCGAGTGCTTTCAAGGAAAATTAATTATACTTGGAAAGCTTCTCTCTCAAGGACTATCCTGGATATAAATATACTATTCATTTATGATTTATCACCACAATTTTTGAATGATTATCATATGTTCCCCAGGATTTAAAACATCAGTATATTCATATTAATTGATTTAAGCTTCTGAAAAAAAAAAGTATTATTGATAAGCTTCAACGCCAGGGAGCTTTGGTAGGGTTAAACATTTATAACCTATGAAAAAATAGAAAGTTCTAACGCACTAAATGAAAAATATTTTAAATAATCCTATTGTAGATCTGGCAGATGCATAAAATTTCGGTTTAAAATTCCGAAACTTGATTAGTTCTGAAATTTTTAATTTTAAAACATTCATTCAAAAAAAAATTAATATTATGCTCTAAACTATTGACTATTTTAAACCGATCCTCATTTTTAGGTTTTTTATCTGTTTGAAAACTTTATCGGCTAGGGTGGATTAGCACCATCGCAAACTATATTAATGCCATGTAATTTGTTTATCAAGATTTTTTTAATGTAATGCATTAAAATGTCATTGCTTAAATTCATTTTTTTGTCAGAACTTTTTGGCCATGTTGAAAATACAAATACAAATATAAATTTATTTCTTAAACCATTAGTTTTTGGATAAAGAAACAGACTTAAAAGGAAAATAACTTTTGGGTCTAACAAATTTCTTTTTCGGTCGTATAAAGCTTGCGAAATGACTTCAGCCAGCCTCATTTATTATTCTCAAGCCTTATTACTTACATTTTAGATTGTTTAATTGAAGTCTTTTACAACATTTCACAAACCACACTCAGAATATCCGTTGCGATTAAAACTATTTCAAAAATCAGTTATCATATTATCAAAGTTTAATATTCCTTTGGGTTTTAAATTTATCAATAATCTTAATTTCTTTTTGGTTACAAATTAAACTAACTTCTGATGCTACTAAATAGTGTTGCTCTAAATTCAAATGAAAAATCACTTTTTACAATTAGTATTTTAAAGAGACGGTTGCTGAAGTCTACCATCCTCAACATCATTTTGTCTTATATTTCCATTTGTTTGAACACGACCTCTTGGCATTTGATGGTATTCGCCTGTCTGAACATTAGCCATAATTAATTCATCAAGAAAGTAATAGGCAGATTCACCAAGCTCTGATTGATCGATTCCCAATGTTTCAGAATCGGGACTTGCACGAAGGGATAACCCAGGTATTTCATTCATAATCAACACAATCATGAGTGTTGCAAAGAACGAATAGAGTCCACCAGCAAGGGAATTCGCTAGTTGGTATACAATTTGAATCCAGTTATGATCTAAAAAACCTCCATCGATCGGATCTGAGTGACCATCTAACTGAACAATTGAATTCTGAGCGAATATAGCTGTGAGAATGTTCCCAATAAACCCACCCACAAAATGCACGGCAAATACATCACAAGCATCGTCGTAATTAAAGATATTTCGCAATTTTGTAGCCAAGTTGCATAAGAAACCACTTACTAAACCGAAGGCGATTGCTGATGGAGGCGAAACGTAACCAGAGGCAGGAGTAATGGCAACTAACCCAGAAATCGCACCCGAACAAAAGCCCAAGGCTGAAAATTTACCTTCCAGACGATAATCCCAAAGCATCCATGTAATCCCACCGATAGATGCTGACAAATTTGTCACAATAATAGCATTTGTGGCGCGAGGATTTGCACCTAAAGCTGAACCACCATTAAACCCGAACCATCCAAACCAAAGCATGATCGTCCCAAGAATAATATTTGTAACATTGTTTGGTTTAGGTTCCCCTTCTTCCGATTCAATCATTCTTTTTTTCAAAACTAAAGCATAAGCGAGTGCAGCAGCTCCCGATGCCATATGAACTGGTGTCCCACCAGCAAAATCCAGACTTCCCAAATCATGGGCCCAGCCGTGTTCGGACCAAACCCAAAAAGCAATTGGATCATAGACCAACGTTGTCCATAAAAAGATGAAAACAATCGTTGGGAATATTCTTGCTCGTTCAGCTGTTGATCCAATTGCTAGAGCTGGGGTGATGGCGGCAAACATTAATTGATATATGGCAAAGGTTGATTCTGAGATATTTGTATTTGGATATGGATCTTCTTTCTCAAGATTAAGAAATAAGGCTTTGCGAAAACCTCCGATCAATTTATTCCCACTTTTAGAAAAAGCCAAGCTGTATCCGAAAAAAAACCACTGACAGGTCAAAGATTTTGTTTGTCAACTTTGAAAAAATTGTTTCAATCAAGGCGTTTGAATAAAAACTTCTGGATATGTCTCAACTTACTTGCACTGTAACCACGGCAACGCTTACCATGCATAATAAGATGAGAGAAAGTGCATTTTTTCGATGAGCCATTCCACTATAAAAATATCCAGCCCCCGGTATCATAAACCATACTAATGCCGTCGAAATTAGAACGAAGCCAGTATCTCCTGAGTCGAAATATATCGAATTTATCGAAGCCATTTTTTGCTCACGCTAGGGAAATAATTTGTAGGATTTTACTAGTTCTTAGGAAATTGTGGACACCAGACAAATTTCAAAAAATTGTCAAAATAAAAAAATTTCCCTCAAATCGTCAAGAAATCATAAAAATAATGAAAATTGTGGCAAAGTCGTGTGCTTAGAGCAACTTATAATAGGTGAATAAAATGACATTTTATCATTTAAAGAATTATGTCTTAATTTTTTTGTAAACTAAGTGAGACAACATGGGTATATATGTGTGTGACAACCAGGTGATATTCAAATGCTTTTTGATTCTCTGAAACAGAAAGTTCTTTTCGTTCACTGCATAGAAGTGCATATATTTACTTTTTTGAAAAGACAAAGGGGGATGACAGACGATTTTGAACATTTCTTCCGAAATTCATTTAATAGAAATAATCAATTTAAGAAATTGAATTCTAAATATTATCGCATTTGCAATAAAACTGCTTCCTATTTAAAACATGTATTAAAAATAAAATTTCCATATTAAGAAAAATTAAAAGATGATTTTCTTTAAATAAATTTCCCTTGACCAATGACTGATTGATTTGGACTAATGAAGATTTATTTAAAAAGTAGAAACCTTGGAGATTTAGACCCTTTTCAAATCAAATGCAACAACATTTCAACTGGTACTAGATATCCCATGACGCGATACAAAAAAAGGATCATAACTATAAACACATTTCACAACATTCCAAGATTTTCGACATAATTACCATTGCTACAAATAAACTTGGCAATTAGACGATTCAATTAAAGTTTTAGTCTTCCATAAAAAGGTTTTATTTCTATTTTAATTAGAATAAGATACCTTTAAATATTCAGTTTTATGGGGAAAAAAGATAATTTTTTTTTGCTCTGATTTCCTTATAGTTTTCTATGTTTAATAACTTGGTCATTTTAAAAGCAATTTTCCGTTACGTTAAAACGATATTTTCACATTAATTCACCTATTAATCTTAGAGTTGGTTCTTTAAATTGATTCAAAAATTGAATTTGACTCGTGTAGCAAATATAAAGGAAAGTTTTATCATCGTAGCATGAGTAACAGTTTTCGGACAGTGATAGTTTTGGAAACTATTTTTTACGCCCAAATTACACGATTAACGCAGGTTGTATTACTAATACAGTGCGACAAGAATAAGAACAAACCTTCAATGAGCTTCTGACTTGGCATGTTATTTATCAAGGAAAATTTATTGGTTAAATTCTGCTTTACTCAAGATAACTTTGTAATGAGGAATTGAAAAAGTTTTACACAATCAAAATAACATTTCTCTTTTCGCCAATACTAAAGCAAGTAATTAAGCTAGTGAAATATTGAATTAGAAAGTTTGATTTTGATATCACTTTATTCCAGCTATAGAAACCATAGGGCATGGAGTGAAATGGTTGACTTCCAACACATAGAGGAAATTAACATCTCTCTCTACTAAATCTTTTCTTCTGTTTAAAAAATAGCAAAAAAAAATCAAATATTTAAAACCGTTATGTGCATTTATTAATATAGGGTATATTTTGATGATTTTTTTTTCTATAAGCTTCACTCTTTCAAAGGCTGTTTAACCCATCGAACTTAATACTGCAGATTTTAAGTTTACCAAAGACTGAGGGTAGTGAGTAAAAAATAAAATTTGAATATTAATATAGGAGAATAATTCTATTATTAAAATTTTTGATAACTTGAATTTCTAAATTTTTGAAACAAATTTATCCAAGGTAATGAAATTAAATTATTGGAATTCAAAGTATATTTTTCATAGTGGAATCGGGAGTTTCTCATTTGTAAAAGATGCTTGAAAAAGATTTGATTTTAATAGGGACTTTATAAAAATTCCTGTATCAAATTTATTATCACCATGAAGTGAAGAAATTCAGCGAATTTTTTAAATAAGGATATGACTCAATTTGACATCGACCCATTGTGTAACCAAAATATGGACCATTATGATAATTTATCCTTGGACTTCGATAATGATTATTACAAACCTATAATTTTGATTCAAAGTGAATAAATAGAAAAATATTACTTGATCGGATAAAAAATATTCAATTGACATACCATGCTTTCATCAATAATCGTATATCCGTCAAGTTTCAAAAGTTCACCATAGCAAAAATAAACTTCAGGATATTTTTGATTGCAATCACAGCTACCTATCCAAACCTCGACTTGGTGATGCATATATGTATTATAAGTGTTGATTGGCATTCGCGGAACCATGTCATCTGTGTGAATGATTCGATAAATTCTCAATTTCTCGGAAAGACTGTTGACATATCTGGCGAATTCTCGATCACCAATGTGAGGTTGCCCGAATGTATAAGCAAATAAGCCCACATCTGTTCGAATTTTCAAGAGTTCAAGCAAGGAAAATACAGCATAAACTTTAAATATAAAGTTTAAAATAGCAATATTAAAAAAGGGAATCTTTTTTGAAAGAAATAAATCAGTTTATAAAATTTTGAAAAGGACTTACCACCCCCTAAGCTATGTCCAAAAGCTCTTACAATGTGGACACCAGTTTTTTCAATTACTTGATTTATTTTTGATGATATTTTAGATTGTGTTTTGTTAAATGTCTCAAAGAAATCCTCATCCACTAATAAAAGAAAGTGTGGTTAAATTTTTCAGTATTTTTGCCAGGGACAAAAAACTAAACTCAAATTAACCTTTCCCCGCTTTGACATCAGGGTATTCCACCCAACTATTTCTTCTCGTAAACCAATCAGTTTGAGTCATTTTTTTGCCTCGAATAATCAATATAATTTCATCTTTTCGTGGAATTATATTTGCTGAAAAATGATTTCAAGTAAATATATTTTTCTTTTCTATATATTTTGAAAATTGGTAAGAAAAATTGAGCTGGTACCAAAAACCCCTGCCACAATCATTCCATTATTCTCATTTAGACAGTATGCTGAAGAGGTAATTTCAGCAAAAGTTTCAAATTTTTTGAAGGTTTCGATATCTGTCATTGGTATTCTGAATCCGCTGGAACTTCTTTTTTTTAACTCATTTTTTGAAATTTTGAAGTTTCTTTTTTTGGATATTTTTCTTTTGAATTTATCTTTCAGCCAATTTATACTAGATTTTGGTTTTGCTAAAATTGTGAAAGCTTTTTGTTTTTCATAAAAAACATTGACTGAATGGTTGTTTTCTGTCTTTAAATGACATTTTTTAGCTATGGTAAGATCCATTGATCGATTGATAATAATATTTTTAAGTGCACAGGATAAGAAAAATCCAAATATCAATATTAAAAATATTAGCTGCGAATTCAAAATTTGTTCATATGCTTTTTTAATAGTCTCGGTTAAAAAGGTTTTGAAATTTTTTTGGATCATTGAAAAATGGAATCGAATTCTCCACATTTTTGGTTGAAATTTTTATCCTTACATCTTTATTTCTTGCTTTTTAAAGTTGAGTTTTCGACACGTCAAAATTTGTTTGCTCTCTTCGTGAGTTGTTTAGCTAAAAAAAAAAATAACAAGCAAACAAGAAAGTGTTGATTTGATTATATCCATTGTTGGATCGACGTTTTGTATTATCTACTTTTTGAACTGTTATCAGTCATTATTGTCTTCAAATGCTAATATTATTGTGTCGCTACTATTCACAAGCGAATATATTTCGTATAAAAGCAATACAAGCAACATCATCTGATTTTGAAAAAGAATCGGTTACTAACAAATAAAGGGGAAAATATTTATTTTTATCGTTACAAACTTTTTACAAAATGATGATACTTTCCTTAAATCATTCCAAATAATTTTATCTATCTTATTACTTTGAAAGGGTCTTAATTAAATACTATGCTGTATTTTTTCACAAATCAGTTGAAATTATGAAGCTAAGATTAAAATGATTAGAATGTTTAATTTTAATTTGAAAATATACTCAAAAAAATATCCCGGATTTTTAGAAGATGCGATATCAAAATATCAACTATTTGTGGAAGAATTAGTAAAAGATAAAAATTCTTTTTTTTTAGGCTAAAATATCTGAAGGAAAAATCATTTGCCTTTGCCTGAATATAAAAAGGTTAAATTTACTTTGTTCAATTGGTGAATATTTAAAATATGCATGTTTTCTGCCTTTGCTCAATGTTTTCTTTGACCAATTTTTATTTCCCTAGTAAAAATATTGGACTATTTAATTTTCAGCTCCTAATTCTTTTTTAAATTATTTCGAATTCAGCCTATTAACATGTTATTATAAACCAATTTTAATAGTGTTTCAAATTTCCTCTTTAACTTGAAAAACTCCAATATGGTTATATCTGAAAATCGATGGCTAAAATTGAAACTTTAAACATCGATTGGGAGATCATTGGATTAATTGTTAGTTTATACGCAAGCAAGCGGGTTAAGTTGACAGGAATGGTTATCAAGAAAAAATATTTGGTCAATTATCCATAAATTATAGGGGAAAAAGTTTATGAAGCAGTTTTACTCATAATGTTTTGATACTCAAGGAGTTATAGCTAAAAAGCTAAAATATATTTTAAAGACTAAAAAATAACCCAGTTAATGTAGCTACACATGGAATTGATCCTGGGTAAGTTTTTTATAAATTTTCTTTTGTTTTAACTTTTTTCTTTTCAATTCTATCCATTCTGAATTTTTTACACTTTAAACATAATTGCACTTATTGATACCTATTCGTGCGGGCAATCAAAGTATTGGAAACTATTATCTCACCAATATAATGCTTGTTCACCGTCTTACTTTGAAAGATAAATTTGTCTTTCGCATTTTATTCTGTCACCATGTATTATAAATTGAATTGCTTCTGACCAAAATTTATGTGATAAAGAAGAGGTATTTCTGTTACGGTAACCGATGGATTTGTTATAAAGACGAAAATATGGTGCGTTCAATCATTGAGATAATGCTAAACATTTCTATCTAGCTAAATTTTTTCCTAAAACTATTCTTGAATTATATTAATTAGTTTAGAGAGTACGGAATATTGGATTTAATAGGAATATTTCAATATTTAAAAATTTTTGTTGTTTTATTTCAAGCCAAGTGGAAAAGATTTAGACCTAGGGAAAATTTATTTTAGACCTAGGAAAAATTTATTAGGGTATTGAAACTTGCAAATCGGTTTATTATGATCCTCATTATTTAAAAAAAAAAAATAATAATCCAATTATGTCGAGCGATCAATTAAAAGATAAAGAAAATAATTAAATATCCTTCCAAATAAAAATAGTTTTAAATTTTGAAACAAATTCCTTCGTTCGGTCAGTTTTATTATCAAGTTTTATTTATAATCACTTGTTAAATCCTATTTAAAAAATTGGAATCTCCAAATCAAAGTTATAAAACTCGAAATTTTCTATTAAGATATAAAATAAATTTCGTTTTCTTAAAATCAAATATTATTATTATTATAATTTTTGTCAAAGTAGGATTTAAAAGGCAGTAATATTTAAAGAAAAATTTTTGTTTATATTTGATTTAAAAAAAAATATTGGATAATTTCTACCAGTAAATTAAGTGGTAAGCAATAAAGTTATCATCAATTTAAATTCTTTCTCTAAATTAATTAGGCTACAAGAAAGAAAGAATATTCGAGCTTTCAAGTTTAACTATTGAGATATCACAAAATTTGCAGTTTAAGAAATATATATATATTTATTCATTGGGTAGATTGAGTAACCAAAGTATGCTATTAAATAAAGTCATATAACTTTTTTATTTTGATAAATTTATTTACTCAAATACAATTATTTATCTTATTATTCATAATCTTGTTCAAAATTTATATTATAAAATTCAAAGGATAATTATTTGACGTTAATAGCACTACCCTCACTTTTCAATATGTAAACCTCCAATTGTGGAGTTAATTGCATCTGCATAAAATTAAATCCAAATCCCTCCATTACCTCCATGATGGTTGTAATACTGTAATCATACAATATATTATTATCCCAACCTTGGATGAACAACTGTTTCTGGAAAGGTCCTTGAAGATAGTAAATCTCAGCTGTCTCACGATAGTTTGGATTTGGAACAAGGTTACGTTCACTCCAAAACTTAAATTGTTTTAAGACTTCAATAGGGCCATCGATGGTCAAACTATCATTCCACGCTTGTGATTGGTTACGACTTAGACGAAGTATAACATACTGGGATTTAACGTTTTGGACGGTATTCATTTGAGGAGGTTTTGGTGGAGGAGCCTTTATAGCTTGGATTGGTTTTACTTTTTGAAAATGAAACGTAATCGGAAATTTAATCATAATTTTTTAAAAAAATTGTAAATCTATTGTCTACTCACCAAAAGTTTCGGGGGTAGGTTCAAACCCTTCGAAATTCTCTTCAAAATGTGCTGCCACCTCATCAATTCTTTCTCCAAAATTTTCTGCAGTTGTTCTTATATACATAACCCCCTGCTCGAATTGCGTATTAGGATCACGTTTACCAGGGGTTTTATCGACAATCTCAAACACGATGCGGCGTGATGTGCATTCCTCGAGAAGTGCTTCACCAATCAAGTCGTCATCACGGCATTTTTTTTGAATAAAAGAGGTGGTGTAAAAGAAATATGAAAAAACCTTTTGAGTGAGTGATTGATTGATTGATTGATTGATTGATTGATTGATTCGATAGATCAAAGAAAACAAAGTTAATATTTTTGTCGTCAATCATAACTTAACAAAATCAATAAATCTTTAAATTACACACCTTGTTTACCAGATCCTCCCCAATATACTTTTCATTAACCTTTGGAACCAGTTCCTCCCAGTTCACAATCAAATCAAAATTTTCCAAAGTAGCATCCTCTATTTTTTTCTGAAGTTCTGGTAAACCTTGTTCAAAAATATCTCGGATTGCTTTTTTAACGTTTAACGGGCTGCGTTTATTTGTGAATGTGAGATCATTTAATTAAAAAAGCTAAAGATCTTCTCTATTTTATGATTTACAAAACCCTGATCAATCATCTTTATAAATCATACTCACACTTTTGACATTTTGAGAATCGTCTTATGGAATTATCGTTCAAGAGATTCAAGTTGACAGAATCGGTTTAAAATGAATTATGAGATTTGGATGAAAAAATCAAAATTTGAAAAACCTGTCTGCTCTTTTATAAAATTTAATGAACTTTGTGAAAAATTTTCAGAATAGAGTTCAATTGCATGCATGGTTCGTGATATTAAATGATTCTCGAGTTGCATACTAACACGCAATGGATGTTCAGGATTTTAAGTGTGCTCTTTCCCATAAATGTGTTGCATTGTAAATTTCACGGGATAAAATTAATTCATGTTTTATTTTACAAAAAAAGTTTCAAAAACAGATACCCCATAGTTCAATTTTCGAAATAGTAACTAACTGCGCTCGGAAAAACACAAGTACCTGATAAACTTTGAGAGAAATCAAAAAATAATAAAAATCAATTTCATTTTGCTCGGAAAATATCACTTTATCTTTGATAAGGCGGAAAAGGGTTTCTATCAGTCAGTTTATGCTGATAATTTGTGATACATTCGGGTTAAGGATAAGTTTATGGTTCATCTCTTGGAATTTCAAATAATGATCGATCAAGGAGTCACTCGATTCTTTAAACTGGATGGTAGAATAAAAAGCAATTATTAACTACGTCACAAACTTAAACATAAGAAATCATTTATTATAAATTAAGTATTTTTCTATTATTGGGTTAGAATATCCTAATAAAATAAAATAAAATAAAATAAGATAAATAGACAAAATATATTTAACATGTACTGGATTAAAATGTTATGTTAATGACGCGAGAATAAATAGTTTGAAAACAAAAAATTTGATTATTCAAAAACCTAAAATAATTATTTAGTTTTATTACATCATATATTGAATGTTTAAAATAAATAAATAAATATTTTATTTTTATTGGGAGCCTGTGCTTGTAACTCTTCATCAAGAGTTAAAAAAAAAAAAAATAGTAAAGAGGATATAAATAATATTTTTCATATATATTATTTAAAATCAAAATAAGATATATTTTCGATAACTTAATTAAACTAATATAAAACAAAGCAAATAAATAGAATCAAATAAAAAATATATTTATTAATGAGGTCACAATTTTTAAAATTAATTTTACGTAATAATGAAATTAGCGACAATATTCCTTTTTAGTAAGTAAATTATTTACCCATATCTTCGGCTTTTAGTTTGGTAAAAGTATTTAAAACTAATCCGATAATAATCATAATTAATAGTTTAAAAAAGAATTTTACAATATAATAACTTTTCAATTTAATTTAAACAATTTATTATTATTATTATTATTATTATTATTATTATTATTATTGCCTATTCTTTTATTTATTTTTAAAAAAAAAATTTTTGTAATTTTAAGTCTTGTCTAAATATAATATAAACAAATAATTGTAACTTTTACTAAAAATTTCTTTAATAATCAAGTAAATAATATTTCCTAAAAATATTCAAAATTATTATTCTTTTAACTAAAATTACTAGTTTCTTTTTATTTGTCATTACATAATACTGACCATCATCAATAACACAATAAAATATTTTTAAACTTGAAATTCCTTAGATTTTGAAAATCTTTTAAATGAATCACAAAAATAATCACAAACAATTATTTTTTTCACATTTGTAATTTTCTGCTATCTCTTTGCTCCCAGATATAAACGTTTTAATTTTACAAATTTTGCAAAGTAATAAATTCTCAATTTTTTAGAATCAAAATTACAGAGAAAGTTAACATCGAACCTATTTACATACCAGAAAGTTTGCAGATAAATCAATAAGTTTCAAGCCATTAAGCTAATAATTATCATAGCACTAAATTAGAAAAATTCTCAATAACCAAATCTCCCTTTTTTTTTAATACAGAATTAGTTATTTCTTCTCCTTTTGCATTTATTATCTTGGCTAAATTCATCAAGACAAACTCCATCTTTTTGGGGTAAAAAAAGGCTTATAAGAATACTTTGATTAACATTTACTTCTTCAATAATATCTTTTTGATTTGATTACTTATTACCAAAATGGATTGAACCCGAATTAGTAATCCCCGAATGTTTTTCTTATCCGGTAAGGTAAGTCTATTCAGTAGACTGTTCGCTGCAAAATATTATTTCCTAACACTTTTCTTTGCATAATTTTTAGTGAGATTTCAATTTCGACTTTTTTCCTTCTTTCAATAAATGTGGGTTGTTGGTATAGCGTTCTTTATGAGCGTTTCTTAAATAATTCTCTTCTACTATTTCCCTAATAAAAATGCCAACTTTTCTTCTTCCAACTTTTTTCAATATTCTCAGATATAAACTAATTGGTAATTGAAGAGGGAGTGTTTTAGGGATCCGTTAATTTCTTTATTACACTAATTGAAGGAAAAAGTCCTTAGATACTCGAGCTTTTTTAACCCTAATCAACAGTTTTCCGTTTCTTTTTAATAAATAGTTCTTCGACTGTATCTTCTACAAATGGCCGATGGTTAACTTGGAGTTAGTGATTTCTTTTTTTCTATTTTTTACTCTTTTTTGCTTATACTCAGTCAGTCAACTCTTTTCTGCTCATACTCAGTCAGTCAACTCTTTTCTGCTCATAATCACCCAACTCTCTTTTTAAAATATTGTCTCCTCTTCTCAGGCTAATTTTTTATTCTTTGTAAAAATTTGGTCTCACTTGGAGATCTAATTGTTTGCTAGAATAGCAAGAGTTATAAAACACATCTAAGTTGGTTAAAAAGTTTTAAAAAGTAGAGTTTCGATTTTGATAAATGAGTACTTTTAAGGGATGACATGTGCTGATTTGATAGATAATTATTAAGGGACTGAATTTATTTTTTTCATCATTATAAATTAGTAGTCCATTTTTCATCTCCAAAGAAAGCATACTTGACATCTTGAAATGGTGGTGGAGCCTCGATACAAACGCCCATTTTATAACCAAAATACGGACCTCTGTGAGAGCGGATATTTGGAACTCTAAACCGGTTATTACATCTCTAGTTATTTGAAGAGAAATCTAGAAATTAGCACAATTATATGAATAATCAGGCTTATTTAAATTATTTCTGATATACCGAGTTTTCCGCGGTGTATTTATGTCCGTCAAATAACCCCGAGCTGCTAAGACATAAATATACCTCTTCTTTAAGGCATGAACAGTCTTCAGAAGCAATCCAAACCTCCGTCATATGATGAAGATAGTCATGATATTTATTTACTGGCATTCGAGGGACAAAGTCATCTTTAAAAGTAATGCGAGTGATTTTCATGAAAGATTTAATTTGATTAATATATAGAGCAAATATTCGATTTCCGATATGTGGTTGACCATAGGTATAAATATCAATAGTCAAATCGTGCGTAATTGTTAATAATTGTAGCATTGTGAAAATTCCATATACTATTAAAGTAAATGTAGATAAAATAAGAAAAATTAGTAAAAGAACTTCCCAATAAGAATGATTATTAAAGCTTACCAGCACCGATTCCATAAGCGGCTAAAACGATTCGAGATATACCAGTGTCCATTGAAATAGATGCTAGCTTTTTAGCCATGACTCCTTGAGTTTTAAGAAAATTTGAGTAAAATTCTTTATCAACTTTTCCTCCTTTAATTTCTGGATAATCGACCAAATCATTTTTTCGTGATAACCATTGTTGTTCACTTAACTCGTCTGCTTGGATATGAAGAACCAATTCATTGAAGGATATCCCAACTTTAGCTGGAAAAAAAATTCAAATTTTTGTCATATATAGAGTTTTATAAATTCTCAAAAATTGAGTTAAACATATACCATAAATTCCAGGTATAACCATATTTCTTACATCCTTCTTAAGGCATGATGCTTTCATTGCAAGCCATGCATATTTTTTAAAATCTCTTAATAATTTAAGGTCCATAATGGGAAAACTTAGGTCTACAAATTCGGTTCTACGAATATGGGAATAGGCTACGTTTGAATTTATATCTTGGAAATCACTTAATTGAATTAAAGCATCAGGAGCCGGGAGACCTATATATGGTGGGTTAAAATTTTTAGAGCTATTTGTATGAGAAATATTTCTCGGATCATGTGAATTCCCTGCTTTATCTATAAAAATATATTGGTTTTTTGAGTTATTCTCTTTAATGTCTTGAGTATTGGGAGATATCAAACGCGTTGAATTTGTTAATTCGAAATTTTTTATGAAAAATGAAGAATACCAAATTTGTGATGTGAAAATTACAATTATAAAAAAAATAATCGAAGAAATGTAAGAAACAAAGAACATTTTGAAATCAATGTATTAGAAATTGTTCAATTTTTGTTAGAATGAGTAAAGTTTTTTTCCTTCAATTATATCCCCTTGATAAAAAAACACGAGGCTAAGTTTTCCCGATCTTCTCTAAAAACATCTTTTTTCCAAATATTTGGTACGCAAACTTATCTAATCTGTTATCCGTGATATTGAATGTTTTTTCCTTTATTAGACCTAATCATTTGAGTATTTTTAGATTTAAAGCTAATATATTAATCATAGCACAATAGTCTCTTGAATAAGTTTCAAAATTTCACTCTTTTGCTGGAAATTTTGGTCTCTTAAAAATTATTATTGTTTCCGAAATTTATTTTACAGTTTCAAAATTAAATTTTCAAAGTGTTGCGCCTAATTAATAATTTCTTTTTAAACCCTTGGAACATTTTAATTATTTATTATTTTATTTTTTTATTTATTTTGTTTGCACAGATCGTTCAACACTATTATAGCATTTGTTTCTCATAATATTGAATCAAAATTTTGGCTAGTCTTGTTTTAGTGGAAAAAACAAATTCAGCCTAGACGGATCTAAAAATCAATTTTAGCCACCCTGGTATGAGCACCTGATTTTATATCTTACCTCATCTTTTTCTGTTTCAATACTCAATTTGAAAATATTAGGATTCTTTTTTTCTTCTGTTCCATAGATATTATCAATTTTACCAAAAATAATTCTTTAAAAAACATATGCATAATTTATTCATAATTTGAGTTTAAAAATATTCATGGTATTCAAAATATATCAATTTATTCAATTATTTTTCTACTGGAGAAACTAATTATTGATTTTTTCTTTTCTTGTTTACAAAGTTTTTACCAATTTTGCTATTAGTATTGCCAAGGTTATCACCTATTTTTAAAAAAATGTTTAACTTTGAATCTCTTAAGGAACAATTAAGTTGTAGACTTGTCAAAAAAATAGTGATATTATACTGTGGCTAATTTTAATTTTAATTTTAATTTTTTATTTGATGAATGCAGAAACAAAAATTAATAAAACTAATAATTGTAACAAAACTAAAATAAAAAACAAGAGTATTAATCTCAACAATATTTAGCAACCTTAAAAACTTTTATTATTACATATGTGTGATTTTTCGAAAATTTTGTCCTAGTTACTACTGAATTAATAGTAATTATTCCTGAAATTTAAAATAGTTACTTAAATATTCTCATTATAATGCTAATATCCAATTATGTAAAAAACATCTAATAAAATAACGTCTGTATCTCTTCAAGATATTTGTCGTTGATAATATTGATTTTAGTTTCGTGTTTACTAGTATTTTTTGGTATTTATATCATGATAAATTAGTACTTGGAAAATTCTTTAAAAAGACTAATTGTCCTAGCATATTGCCTTATATCATCAAAATTTGAAAGATATTTTTTGAAATTACCATGTTTTCTTACGCAAAAAATTCTAATGCTTTTTTGGTAATCCGAGAAATAAGACTCACAAGAAAAGGATGGTTCTCAAGAGAAACTTGCTCGAGTAAAATTTATCACGTCGACCTGCTTTTCAAGGTTGATAAAAATTTGCATAAGAAATAGGTTTCAAGATGACAGCTCAGTATGCTTATTAACAAAACAGGAGCTATTTTACTTTTTATTACAACGATTTTGGCTTAAAATTTTCATAAATGCTAGAAATATCTTTGAAAATATTGATTTGCCAAAATTTTAATATTTATTCTATCCTTTTTAATCCAACAATATGATAACTTTACAATTCACTTTCTTCACTCTTATTCTTTACTAAATCTTTTCTTTTTAAACAAACCGAAGCAACAAAATATCGTTTTCAAATATTACTTTTAGTCTTTTTTTAAAGTAAGATTGAACCTTTCGAATGGCTATATGGTCAAAATATCTGAACTTTGTATTTTTGATCATCTATAAGATTTTTTTCATCCACGGTCACTGAATATAGAAAATCAGAAATATAATTAATTTGTAATATTCAAATTTATAACTAATAATTTCAATTCCCAAACCAAATACATGTATATCTATTAATTCATGTCTTTAATTCAAAATCTTAATAAAATTTTCATTGAATGTAAGCAGAGCTTTGCAAAAGAGGCTAACCAATCTTTTTTTAGTTACATTTTTACATTAAAAATTCAAGGCTAAATAACCCATCTCCGTGGGCTCAGAATTTTTTTTCAAAATGATAAGCTCTTGAAATGATGAATAACTTTATTCTTTATGCTGACCCTTTATATTCCATGAATTGGATTTTTGGAAGACTGAGACTCGAATAAATTTTCAATACGCAATTGTGAACGAGGAATTAAAACTCAATGAATCTCTTAAATTTTTAATATATTTTCTGAATTTCAGGAATTACGAATACAAATCTAGTTTAAGTAAATATCTTAAGGTCAACATTAATTAAAATGATTCCATCTCTGTTTTTAAAAGAATTTCGTGAAGATAAAAGTTTATGATTAAATATACATCCTTAACGAAGATCACTCTAGAAACCTTGATTGCTTGAGTTTAATGCTTTTCTTAATTTTGATAATTTAAGCCTTGGTTAAATTTTAGGCTTTCCTTAGATAGTCTACTTTTATCATTTTTTAACTGAATCTTCATAAGAATTTCAAACTATACATGAAATAATATTATCAATATTTTTCTTTTACATGTATTAAGAAGTATAATATATTGGAACAATATTAGGCACCTTAGAATTCGGTGTTAAAAATAAATATTATCTTTGGATGGAGCACAAAATTCATAAGTAATTTTAAATTCATGGCATATTTGGTCAGCTAGAGGCTAAAAAAAATAGATTACAAATTCTTGTGTGTTTTCAAGATTGGAAATATTCTTTTCGAAATAAGATTTAACTTCACTATTGTGTCACGTAACAGTTGTGGTTCTTAATAATGCGAAATACCTGAATATCATCTTGTATTTTATCACCAGCCAAAATAACTTATTAAAAAAATTGTATAAAACGTATTGTTTCTTTTTAATGAATTTCTGTCGCATTATCAAAATACAGTACGATCAACTAAATGGATTTAGCCCCTTGGACAAATACGGGAGCAATTTCTTATTACAAAAAAGAAAACACTAAATTTATCTATGATCCATATAGCTTGCAATTAAAGAACCAGAAATTTTCTTTGAACTTCAAATCAATGCAATGATTCAGGATAAAATTCAAATTTGGAAGAATTAATTTCGCATTCACAACTTTCAAACAACAGCGCACAACTTGCCGGGATTTTGAATTTTTACCTCTGGAAAGAACTTTTCAATAAAAAATTCATTGAATGGGTAGACTTTGATCGGTTCAAAGACATCAAATATTTAGCTCAAGGAGGATTTGGGACCGTTTTTTCAGCTATATGGCTTGATGGACGAGTCTGTCTTGATGGCAATAATGAACTCGTTAGAACTTCACCTACAAAAGTTGCCCTAAAGAGAATAAATAATTCCGAAAAAAGTACAAATGAATTTTTGAGAGAGGCAAGTACAATGTTCTTTAAATCATTATTTAGAGTACTGTTGAAAGTGAATATTTTCCAATGTCTCCCTATTTATTCAAAATATTTTTAGGTTGCAATTCATCTCTGCTGCTCTCATGCCTCTCGAGCTCTAATTTCGTTTTTTGGCATTACGTGTGATCCGAAAACGAAAGATTTTTTACTTATATTCCAATACGCGTCAAATCATGACCTGCGTCAATATTTGAAGCGTTTCAATAAAATCTTAACATGGCAAGAAAAACTTCTCATTACAGCGCAGATTTTCGAGGCATTGGCTTGCATCCATCAATTGGGGTTTCTTCATCGCGATCTACACCCTGGAAATGTTCTGGTGAATGGGCATCAAGTGATGGTTGCCGATTTGGGTCTTGCTTTTCCTGCAGATTCGACATCTTGGAGCAACGATAAAGGAACTTTTGGAGTGATTCCTTATATGGCACCAGAAGTTCTACGAGGCCAACCACATTCACAATTTTCTGATGTTTACAGTGTTGGAATGATTATGTGGGAAATTGCATCAGGAGGGAAAAACCTTTTTTCGAATATAAATCATGACATTCATCTTCAGTACTTAATTTGTGATGGGTTTCGTCCTGTTAAAGTTCCTGGTATT
>JAAOMT010000785.1:4425-29611 GCA_016748015.1 Geosiphon pyriformis | reverse complement strand
TTAGCCTAAAAAAATCTTGTTCAGCAGCCCGAAACCACTTCAAGACTTCTTGATTCGCTTGCTCAACTCCTTGGCCACTTTTATACATATTACTGAGATTTTATGGGCAGCACACTGATACCACTTAATCAGATTATATTGTGCAATTGCATAATCTTGTTCAGCAGCAGCCCGATAGCACTTTACGGCTTCCTCTTCCGTTCTTTCAAATGCATATTGCCCAGATTTGTTTGCTTTTCTTTACAACCATGTTCGGCAGCAGCCCGATACCACTTCACAGCTTTCTCATTAGATTTTTTCACGGCCATTCAAATACATAATACCTAAATTGTATTGGGACGTCACATGATCTTGTTTAGCAGCAGCCCGAAACCACTTCACAGCTTCCTCATTAGATTGCTCAACTCCTTGGCCATCCAAATACATATTGGCTAAATTTTTTTGCGAAGTTGCATTGCCTTTTTCAGCGGCAGCCCGATACCACTTCACAGCCTCCTCATTCGATTGCTCAACTCCTCGCCCATTTTATACATAAGACCCAAAGTGTATTTTGCAATTGCATAACCTTGTTCAGCAGCAGTCTTATCTCACTTCATAACTTCCTCATTCGATTCCTCAACTCCTTGGCCATAATAATACATATTACACAGAATTGGTTTGCGCAATTGTATCACCTTGTTCAGCAGCAGCTTGATAGCACTTCAAGGTTTCCCAATTTGATTGTCTCTTTTCCCCATCATGATATGAGAAACCCGAATCATGTTGTGACTCGTCACCTTGTTTGCTAGCAATACACACCTCTGTAAAATTGCTAATCTCTAAATCCTCGTCAAATTCTTGTTGAACATTAATAATCGTCAGACGTTCTATTTTTATATCATTTTAATAAATATGAATTCAATATCAATCATTCTAAAATATATAATTTTCAATATTTAAGGAAATCAATTTTACTTTTGGTGATACCTGACCAGCATTTTCCATAAAGCTGGGCATATGAAAAATTTAATGGATGAGAAGGCAAGCTTAGTTCAGTGCTGAAAATCTCTACAAAACATTCTCTTTTCCCATCTGCAATTTCGCCAGCCAATGTGGGATCTCTCGAAGGGTTCTTAAACGGTGGCTGTTTGCAATTTCCCAAAGGAAAACACCCAAAGAATAAATATCGGATGCTGTGGTATATCTATATGTTTCGTTGTTCCAACGAATTGGGTCTATATACGAAATTAATCCAAAGACTTGGCTGATGAAATCATATCGTTTTCTGACTTGGATAGTCCAAAATCCGCTAAAATCGCTTTTTTTTATTATGTATGAGACCCATATTTTGAATGCTTAAATATAAAAAATATCTTTGATTCACAATTTATTAACTTTAAAAGAGTTTCAGTTTTTAAATAAAATGACCTATCAAATCCCTATTAAATATCTTGTTTTCATGCAAATATGTTATAGCATCGATTGTGTTTTTCGCTAGCTCAATTTTCTTTCTAACTCCAAGCAATTCAAAATGATTCTTTTGAAGAGTACCTCCACTTGCGTATTATAATACAAGAATATAATCTCCGTTAAAACCTGGAATAATTCATAACCCAATCCTATCTATTTTGAAAACTAGACCAAAAGAAATTTTGTTTCAAACCTTTTATCAAACCCAAAAATTGCGTGATATATGGGTTCTCTCAATTACCCAATTTATGTAAAAGTTCTACCTTGAAAGAAGATATTTCGATATTTTAAATGGGAATTAAAGGTAGAAGGATTGAATATTTCTCTAAACAATACCTCACGCTTGAAATTTCTTTTGTCTCTTTGTGCGATGAGCTAGCTGAAAAGTCTTTTAAATTCAACCTTGATGGGTTTTGATTCCCAAGTACAATATGAAACGTCAGCATAGGCACCTTTCGCAATAGGAGTAGCCGGATCAAATTCCGCGAATTCTAGGTTAAATATCAGGTTCTATCTCATTGAATGGGGAATCTTTGAAGCAACATTCATTTTAAATTAGCTCCTAATGAGCTTGTGCTACATCATGAAGAAAAAAAAAGCTATAAGATCCTTTAGTTTTTCGAATATCTTTGAATTCTTTTAAAATTTGAGGAACTCTATAAACCTAACGGCAAAAACATTTTTCTTAATATTTGACTTCAACTGATGGAATCATTTTAAAAAATTCCTTGATTTAAAAAATATAGATTTTCAATATTTGATTCTGCAAAAGCTTAAATTATGGTAATCTCAAATAATTTCCCAATAGGCTAGCTGGGACCCATGCTATGATATTATTTTTATCGGAACTTCTAATAACTCGTGATAAAAGATTCTCAAAAAAAATAAGTTTATTATAATTGTGCTGATATTATCTGCATAAGTATTAACCTTTGGGAAAATGATAAGAATATGCTTACTAATGATTTAAATTTTCAGTTCGGTTAAGATCAGTTGCTATTAATTTTTATTTGACAGTTTGCACTGTATCAAGTCTCAAACAAACAGTACTTTTAGTTTTTTAGCACTTAATAAATATAACGATAAGAGACTCTAAGTCCTCAATTAAATTACATTGTTAAAAAATTAATCAAACCCTCTATTAAAAAGATGTATTTTTTATAATCTCAGATTCAACTTTTTTGCTGTAATGTGTTGAATTGAAATAGGCACATAAATTAATTTTTTTTATGGTCTGTCCATTTTCATGAATCAGTTTAACCAAGAAACATAAATTTTGATTTATGAATTTATAAATTTAAAACTTTGAACTGAATTAATTATTTAATATTGAGAAATATTTATTTTTGTTAAAAATGGTAATTTTTTTTCCACATTTATATTAAACTTTATGAATAACTTTCAAAAGGTTGCATTTTGATTCCTAACTTCACATTTTGTCTTATAAATTAATAATATTGTTAAATTAATTAAGTAAATTTGTGTCAAACTTTTAACTACAACCTGGTTTTTTAAAACAATAAAACCTGAAACATAAATTCCTCATCAAAATTTTTATCATTTCCTCTATCTTATAATATAATTATTAAAATTTTATTATTTTAATCGTTATATATTTGGGATATTTTAATTAAAGTTAATATTATTGGTGAAATTCATTTTTAATTTCTAAAAAAGTTTACAACAAACATTCTTTTATTGGTAAATGTTTATTTGTTTTTTTTTTATGCAATTTGATAATTTATTATTATTATTATTATTTATTTAAATGTATATATTTAATTAATAACTTAAAAAGATTATTTATTAAATTATAAATCTTTAATTTTGTGAGAAAACCTATTAAACCATAAAAAAAAATATATAGCTATAAATTCATGGTTAAAACTTTATTAAATTATTTTTTTAAAACATTTATTCATTTTTTTTGAAATTACTAGCATTTTTTATAAGTTTTATATTAATCATAAAGATTAATTTGAATAAAACTTTCTTTTTTTTTTTGAAACTAAAAACTTATGCTTAAATTGATTGTTGTCACAAAAAGGGTTATTTGGTTTCTCAAAAAGTACTATTGAAGATTCCTTATTAAATCAGAGCTGTTTTGAAATTTCCCACTCCTTTATTAGGAATAGACGAAACCGGAAAGTTTTTTTGTCAAGTTAATCTAAATATAACTAAAAATTCGAAAATTATCTTCAAAGTTTTAGTATTCGTTATTTATCAATTAAATATTATTTTAAAAATATACTTTTGAATTTTTTAATGCCAAACATAAAATAATTGATATCCATGTTGACTAACTTTAGCAAAATATAAAAATTAAAGATTAATAGCAGGTTGCTCGTGTGGTGGGATGTTTACACTTGAAGGCTTACAATAAAAACCAGATATTGTGATTCAGCTGTCTCTCTCTTATCAGAATGTCATTATCAAATCAACAATTTTTGAATCAGATCAGTACAATGGCTTCCCATAATTGAAATTTTATTTTCTATTCGAAATCTAACATTCAACTGAGCCGCTTATCCTTTTTAACACTTTAGATCTGTACCTCGAGTCACATCACTAGACCGATTGGCGGACTCAAAAACCTTACGATATCAATTATAGCTCACACACTCCTAAATACATATTATTTTACTTTTCTACTTCAATAGAGAAAATATTGTAAAGGAATTTTTATTCTCATTTTTTGAGACACATAAGGAATTTCGTACTATCACAGTCTGTGAATAGTTCCGTACAAATAAATAAAAAATACTTTATATACAATTGAAGATGGCTTTTTATTAACATTATCACCTCATCCATCCCTCATACCCAGATTTAATTTTCTTATCAATTAGATTTTCAATAAAACTTCTGGCATCCGTCCCATTTGAATGGTGTTGCTTTTGTACCGCTCGTTCTTTAAGCCTTCCATCCGGTTGAATCATCCCATAACGTACATATGTGATAACCTTTGATTCAATCCAAAATTGCCAGAATCTCATTTCAGTCTTAAAAAAGCCAGACGAGAAATGAGATTTTGGTTTGTGAGAGTTATTTGTCGGTTTATTAAGCTCTTGTTTTAAGTGAGGTAGTTTATTACTTTTAAAAGATGAAGATTTTGAATGAGGTTGTGAATAAAATGAGGTTTGTTGGGAACCAATGGTTTTTCCCATGTAATTTACAGAAGACTGTTTCAACATGGCGATTTTTTTTAATAATTTTTGTTCCAGTGTGACCAGCGTAGAGGATTTACCCGGTTTAAGATACCCGTGGCTTGTTTTTGGCCATGTTGTACTTTTAGGCATTGGCAAAATTTGAGAAAATCGAGAAAATTCTGTGGATGATGCTAACGGGGAGTTTTTCTTTGATGAGTGCATGTTTTTTAAGATTGAAATAGAGAAATGTTAAGAGATTTGGTAAGTGACATTTTCTAAAAGGTCATTACTTTATATTTTTCTTGATCGCTCCCCTCCAAATTTTATGATTTACGTTAACAATAAAAAACAATTTATTTTTTAATAATTATTATCTTGATTTTTTGTGGTCACAATTGTGATCAGCCGATGACGATCTTGTGAGGTAATATTGCCTAACTGGCTGTGACTGGGCCACCAATATTTCTCACAATCAAATGTGTCATAATTAATCAATATACATACAATATGATGTATACAATCTTTTTTTTTTTTTTTTTTTAGCTCGTACGGATACATTCTAAATTATGTTCCAAGATTTTTTTTAACTAGTTTACCTTCTGTTTTTATAATTATTTAGAAAATTTATTCTCAAGTGATTACCATATATATTCAATAACCAGCCATTTCATGCAAATGACCAAGCTAAATATGATCATGAGAGATTTTTAAAAGAAACCAAAAGGTCGAAAAAGGCCAGTTTTTTAACGGCACAAAGTTGACAACAGTTTTAGGTTATGAAGACACATGAGAGATCCATTTGACAAACAATTCATTATTTTCGAATTAGGATGTTTATTCATACACGATAATTGTTTGCTAAATTAAAAAAAACCTTGTAGTCTATAAATATTTTAAAAAATTGTATTTCAAAAGGTGCAAGTGATTCATATAACGTGAGATTTGTTTCAAGCCTAATTGATTCAGGCTCAGTTTTTAGAATCTCACCAAAAAATAATAATAAAAAGGCACATTACTTGTATCGTCTTAAATTCTGAAACCTTTAGTATCTATAAAAAATTTCAGCAGCCCTCATTAAAATTCTATCTTTGAAAACATGGATTATTCATTGTTTCAACTTATAACATATTTTTATTGGAATCCTGAATTTGAACCACTGAACTCTTTTATGAGCTACTGTTATTGGACGTCATGTCTTTGAGTATAACTGATGCCCTCTCTTTTTATGCTCAAAAAGTCGTAGAGCGAACTATCTATAAAATGAACATATTAAAAAATTGTTTTGATATTTTAAATATCCACAATTGGAAATAGTGACAAATCTTTATTTAATGCTAAACAACACTTTGATGGGATGTTTTAAAATTTATGTAATGATTTAATATAATAATTCGAAGAAATCTATTTTTGGGGGAGAGGATTCTAAATAGATTCAAAGAAAATATTGAATTTTATTTTGTTAATAATGATAAAGTTTCTGAGGTATTTGCCCTATCTGACATAAACTATGGTACAATGTAGAGTACTATTACACAGGCTAGACTTCCTAGTGAAAAATGTTCGCTATCCATAATAAAGTTCATGGTTCTGCTTGCTTCGATAGTTCACACAGTTGAGTTTCTCCAGCGTCACTAATTTGCACTCCATTACCAAATGCATCACCAGCGGCAATTAAAATTCGTTGTTCAATTTCTTGACCGATTAGGTGAGGTACACTCGTGTAAACCACGCTGAATGGGCTAGGGCTGCCTGGAGAAGTTTTATCATCAAACGTTGTTTCAAAATGATACTCTTCCGATGCGTGATGTTTAATTTTTTGTGTGTGACGAGTCAAAAGATGAAACTTTTCCATATTGACCATAGGTTGTGAGCTATTTGCGTCTTTCCATGTTGGATTTCCCTCAAATAGAAACACCAGGTCTTTTAAGAAAAGAGGCAAGAAAGGTATTACGGGAGCCTTTGCCTTTCCCAAGGCTGACCGATAGGTGTTCATATTTGAGGAGTTGTCAAGTAATGCTTCAATACTGTGCATAGTGGCGATATCCCTATTAGGAACCAATTCCCATGTTTGAAGTAACCTTCTCACTGGCAGTGAGTTAAGACCAAGTACGATGAACATAGCCGTGTTAAAATTATTCCAGTCCCGACAATACTATTTTATCATGATAATTAGAGCCAAAATCAAAATATATTCGAGAAGCTTTTTTTTTTTTCAAAAAACAAAACAGAAATCTCCTAGGCACAAACCTTTGCGATCTCAATAAACTTTTGTACCAAACTTTTTCGCCCTTTAACATATTTAAGCCTGCATATCTCTGTAGCCACCCAATGTGATATCCTATTCGCCCTCCTTGTGAATTCATCCATCGGACTCTCCTCGCATTTGTTTATTTCTTCGCCGCTTTCGATCTTTTGCCTTTTCAGAAGAAAACCAGAGATATATTGAGAAAGTTGAATAGACTGAAACAGTTTGAAATCCATCATGGTAAGATGTTTTGCAATATCTTTTGAATTAAAATCCAATAATGAAGTATTGTCGAGCAGATTGGAAGGAGATGAAAGGTGGTGATTTTCGCCGTCATTTTCGGAAAGAGTGGGCAAAGAGTTCTCGGTCTCTTGAACCAAATAATCCTTTAACATTACCGCTATTTGGTCTGCTTCAGCCAAGAAGCCGGCATTTTTAACATCATCCACCAAAAAATTTTCCAGGCTTTCGCAAAGGACCTCATCACGAAAGTTGTCGGGTTGGATGCTCACCCAACGATGAAGAATAGTCAGCACGCTTGAGGAAAATTTTATGTATAGAACAAATAAATATTCCATTATTGCTATTTCAAATTAAAAATTTAGGTAAAATTAACAACTTACTTCATTTGAACATAATTCTGAGCATTTAGCAATTTTTCGTCCGATATGTCGAGATGAAATCGCAAGATCAAATTTTCCAGAAAGTCATTGGTATCCATAAAGAACACGTGACAAAGTATAAAACAATCAATAAATTCAAGGTCTAATGTCGATTATAATCAAAAATTAGGAAGCCATGCGTGCATAGGAAAGTCAAAACATTAATCGCCGATGGTTTTGCATACCTTGGCTATTTTCTTGTACCATCCAAGTTATAAGATTTTCAACTGTGCCGCTCACAACTTGTGCTCTGAAAGAGAAGAATTCTTTAAGATAAAATCCGTAAAATAAAAAATATTAACAAATTTAATTTTACCTTTTGTCGATAATATCCAACTGTAAGCCTTCTTTGCTATTCTCTTTACAATATTTTAAAAGTTCAGCGCCATCGAGTTCTGAAAATTCTGCCGAAGAACGCTTTAAAAGGATTTAGGCAAACGCAAGATATTAAAATTTTGTCATTTTGGATTACTTCAAAGTCATAGAGAAAGTGACAAGTAAAGTATTGTGTTCAAGTACTTACATTTTGAGAGGAAGAAAATAAACTTGGTGCCTTCAATAAGGAAGACGCACTCAGCTTTTTCTGTACATGTAGGCTGGTGATAGAGCTAGAATATTTAAAAAGTTTAGGACATTTATTCCGCATTGAATTCATTATCGTTGTTGTAGCCATTCTCATAAAATGTATATCAGATATTACCTTTTCTTTTTTACCAATTTATGAAAGAGATTTTCACGTAAATTTCCATTTTCGCTCACATTGTTGTTGACATCTGACGATTGATAAGACGGGTTTAGACTGGTAGAAGGCTCTTCCTGAGCATCTTCTACATGAGGTGACAAAGTTGTATCTGAAATTTCACGATCTGCCCATTTTTTTTTCGTTATTCTCAAGTCTGACTCGCTGCTAATTTTATGAAGCGATTTTGGACGCTTTCCAACAAAAGAGAATATTCGATTTGATTTATGACTACTCGTTGGGGAGCTTCGATCATAGTGTGGAAATTCGGATTTGTCGGGTGAATCAAGCTTGGATTCATTGACTGGCCAAAAACTTTTTGATTTTTTGTCTTCTTTAACTTTTTTTTTATGGGTAGAATGAACATGTTTGAGAAAGTATGACTTGATACTCGAGTTTGAAAGGCGACGGGATTCTTGATCCTTTGGAGTTGAGTTTTTGTATTCCTCAAAACTGCTCTTGCTGCTTCGCCGTGAAGTTTCTACGGCGCTTAAGGTTGATTTGGCGCTTCGGTTTCCATGATTATAAAAATCTTTGGGTGAATTTGGAATCCCCGTTGATGATAAATCAGATAAACGACGACGATTACTACCTGAAATCATTAAGGAGGAGGTATTGGTGGTGAGAAATTTCCCAATTCCCAATTCCTTTTTAATTTTAAATTTTCAATAGCCTACCTAACCATGGGAGCCCAGGCATTCTGGGCGGGACACCATCTAATTGTTCTCTAAACTTTGAATTTGTGGGTGTCATTTTTTGGGGGGAGTTTGTAAAAGTTCTCCAAATAGGTAGTTCTTGCTCTTCATGAGAATTGGCTTGGTCTGATATTATCATATTTTCAAAATTCCCAGGTTCTTTTTTCAAATTAGCTGTCAAACCTGGTATATCGTCCAGTTTTGGTGGTGCACTTGAACACAAGTCTACAGGAATACTCAACGAAGTTTGGATTCGGAGTGGTGGAAAAGGTCTTCGACGTGTTGACTTTTTGAGATTAGCGCCAAGTTGATTCTTGTTTGTCCGGGGAGCAAAACTAACAGGAAGTGTGCGAGACGAGGAAGTTGAAATGTTGGACCCATCGGAGGTGTCCGAATTAAAACTCGAAGTTCTCTAAGTAATTGGAAAGTTTTTTGAAATTTAAATGTGTTCAAATTTTCCCCCATATAATATTTAGACTCACCTTTCGTCGTGTATTGGAAAACACATGTGCAATACTAGCCCTGTTGTTCAATGGAAGATGATGACATGAGTCAAAATAATCAGGTTGATTTTCTAGATTGTTGTTAGTGCTAGAGTCAAAAGATTTTGGCGATGCAAGCGGGGAACTCGTTTGTTTAAGGATTTTGATTCTTTGTAAAACTTTTTTTCTAACTGAAATCGATAAATGAAATTTGATAATTAAAAATGAGCAAGACATAAATTTGAATAGATCAAAATGCATAGTGAACTCACATGAATTAAACTTTTTTCTGAATTTTCGCCGAAAATGTAAATGGTTTTAATTATATATATATATTTAATCAGAATTGATGAAACGAAAATATCCAAAATTTTTTCCTTACTTTGGAAGTTCATCATTGGATTCCAAAAAATTGACGTGTAATGGCGACTCGCCTGAGTTGGAAATTCCGAAAAATTTTATTAGTCTAATTCGTGCAAAAAATCAAGAAATCTGATTAAAACACCTACGTTTCACAAAATCCATAAACATAGTTAAAGCATCAACAAGCTCATCCGAATGCGTTACCAATGATTGGTATAGGGTCTATTGAATTTTGAATTTTTTTTTTTAGTTAAAAATTTTCATATCAAGATAAAAAATTTCCATAAAATATACCTGTCCATTTGAGCTTGATTTTTCTATACTTGATTGATCTTTTATCATTTGAACAGCTTTCAATATCGCATCAGCTTTCGCTTCGACGCACTCTGTCAATAAATTATATTCTTCAAGTTTTAAAGGGTCAACTATATTAATTAGGATTAATTCATTATAATGGGTGAGAATTGTGTGAATTATTGAAATCAGGAGGGTCGACGCTCCTAATATTTTAACTAAATATGATGATTTTGATGAGATTGGAGATGGAGATGGAGATGGAGATGGTTGGGGTGGAACGTTGTGCACTGAAGAATTTGAAATTGTTGAAGGTGATAGGGAAGAAGTATGAACGAATTCATGATGATGGTTTACAGAATCGGAAAAATAAACGGAAATGTTTTTTTGGGGCCCATAATTTTCTTCAATTTTGTCAGAATAAACAAATGAGGGTGGATCATTGTCTGAATTGGATTGTTGATTAGAATTCGTCAAGAGCAATGTTGGTACCAAAATTAGAATAGACATTAGAGCCGATTCCAAGGTAGCAAATGAGCTCTAAATGCCAAACAATGGGTTAATATTCAAATCGTATTACTATTATTATTATTATTATTATTATTATTATTATTATTATTATTATAATAGAAATCTTTGCAATAGATCCTAGCGACGCTTACCTGATTCTCGCTTTCTATGATATTTTTGTCAATGTCTGTCCTTTGAATTTCTCTTATCTTTTCCAGTATCAGTTTAACCTCTTCTGGAAGTTGTAAAAATAAAAATTCACCAGTGTCAATTTCATTTTGATGTATATGAGGTGACGCGGGATTATTCAACGATAACGTGCTGGTTGTGTGAATTTGATTGGTATATTGACTTTGATATCTTTCATTGGATTGAGACGAAGATACCCCAGTTAGATTAATTTTTTCGACTTTTAAAAGTTTTGGACGAATTTTTTTCGACGCTGTTGTCTTTTTGAGTTGATTGTTTGATTCAGTGGTATTGTGATCGTTTGAAAATAATGAACCCAAGGTTTTAACTAATTCCCAACCCATTTTTTCATGAACCAATAGCCAGATATTTACTCCTTTCACCAGCAAGAGAAACTGAATTGAAGCGGTGATAATAAAGATACGTTTCGAATGAGATGAAATTATAGAAACGATATAATATTAGACTATTTTATTTTGCTCGGTAGTCCAATCAAGAGTTGAAGGGCTTATTTTATATTTTAACCAAAGAATGCTTCTGAAAGATCTTTGGAATAAAGGAATAATGAAAATCAAGATTAAAAAGTTAGCGACGAGTTTTTTGATCAGTTAAATGGTGGAAATAGAAAATTTTTAAAGTAGGAGTTAGTTTTTATTTAACTTTATAAAATGTGTGTTGCAATCTATTTTTAAAAATGAACTTTTGAAGGAAATTTTTTTTTTTTTTTTATAGCACAAGATATTGTCGACGCTTGAAATTGCTTTATCAAATTATGATGTCCAATCTCCACGTAATATATATATATGGATCTATTTGTTTGTTGGGTTGTTTGTTTTACAGTTGATGACAACACAATATAGAAAGTTTCTAGCGGGGTAAAAAAAAAAAAAAAAACAGGTGAGCAAACTGTTTGCTTTTATAATTTGGTAAAAGATAATGTGAAATTGAAAATGTTTGCAATCCTTTATGTAAGGGTTTTTTGATTTGAAAAAATTTAAACGCGTGTAATTTTTTATATGTCCCCCATTACATACATACCTTTCATACCCTATCAGGTTAGTTAGTTGAGTGTTATTTTTGTGGAGTCAATAAAAGTAAAAAGTGAAAATTTGACATCGTGATGATAAAAACTGCACAAACTAATTCGGTAAAAAATAGATATTTTTCTAATTTTTTAAAAAAGATATTTTTTTAATTTAGTGAATCAATGATAAAATCAATTTTTCTATAAATTATTTTCCGGAATTATACACTAGTATTCTTGTACTTATAGTCATCATTCTCTTTCAATCTTTTTCAATTTCAAACTCATCAATTCAATTGGCACAGCGGGAAAATTAGGAACGTGATTGCATGATGATGAAGAAGAAGAAGATGATGATGATGATGAAGATGATGATGATGATGATGAACAAAGAAATTTTTTGAAGTTGGTTTCCCTCTTGGTAATCAGTTTTTGATAGAAATTTCATTGGAGGTTTTTTGGCATTAGAGTCTGCATGAATTAAACATTGTCTCTGCGACCAAGATATTAAAAAAAATATTAAATTCCCATTCATTCTCTAAAACTTTCTACCATTTAATTTACCTCTGCTTCTTAATTTTCTGAAAATTAATATAAAAATTGACAGTTTTGACATACTAGAGACTGGGAACCGGGATTTGTGTACAAACATATTGTATAACCTATTTTTCTTGTGGGTTTTTTAGCTAGATTAATTTTGGAAATCTATGGCTTGATCAATTGCCTTTATATTGAAAAACGTGATTTACAACACATTTTGCACCCATGGGGGAAGTACAAAGGGTAAATTTTACATGATCGGGATGCCCATTTAATTCCTTTTACGATCAGCAATATTTTGAAGATGCTGTTTAAAAATCTTACACGAAATCTTTATGCATAATCTAATTGGAGTTTAGTGGATTTTGATCAAAAAATCAATTGTCGAATTTTTCCCACATCAATAAAGTATTGAAAATAGTAAGATTGGATTTCTGTCGATGTTGAATGTTTAAAAAAAAAAAGGTTGTACTGGGATCTCGAACTATTAATTTCACTTAATAACCAATAGAGCTATAAACTCACCCTTAATATCGTTTTTCAAATTTTATAAGAGTTTTTATATTAAGCCAAATTTGGATTCATCTCAAAAGGGTTTTACTCAATTGGGGATCGATGGTGATTTGAATACAGATTTCATTTAGACGTAATTTATAGGTTACAATATTGAATTATCTTTTCTATTAAAATTTTAAAGTATTAAGGAAACAATGAAGACACACAGTTTAAATATTTTAGAATAATTCAAAAAGTTCAAAAGAGTTCAAATAGTTTAAGATCTTTTTAATTTTTGTGGGAAAAAAACAAATGGGGAAACTAAATTGGAAATAAAATGTTTTTGATTTATAAAAATGTAAATCTCATGAAATTTGAGACCTCTATCTAAATTTCTATAAATTTCTCAATTAAATTTCAACTATTAGAAAGGCAACATTGAAATCAAACATATTTGATATGAAATATTTGAATTTAGTTAACAATACAATGCGTCGAAAAGCTTAATTTTTGTTGCCGAAAAAAAAAATGGTTTTAAATTTAAAATTACGTTCAGAAAAATTTGAATTTGATTCTTCTTTATTTTAACCTTTAATTTTATCAAAGTAAAAAATAAAAATAAAAGGAAGATTATTTTTTTATGTTTTGTTAAATTTTTTTTTTTCTAAAATATTTAAAATTCTAAAAAAACACGTACCTTTTTTTATTGAAAATGGTTTAGCAGTACTAACAAAAGCAAAACAATATTGAAAAATCTTGCCAAATAAAATTTATCTTAAATGTTTATTAATTTTTTAGGATCTTATTAATTAAGAAGAATAAGAAAAAAGAAGAAGAAGAAGAAGAAGAAGAAGATAAAACTTAAATAATAACCCTTATCAAAAGTATTTTTTTTTTCAAACTTTTTAGGCAATATAATTTTGTAAATAAAAATTTTGTTATCCATGCCAAACAATTTTTGGATAAATTTTGATTTGTAGCCATATTTTTAGTCCTAATTAAAAGTTTAATATTAAGGACATATGATCGAAATATTGTTAAATATTTAATAAATATAAAAATCTTAATTTTCATCGATTTAGAAATAAATTGGTTTATTCAATATTTGTTGGAAAAAAAAAAAAATTCTCCAATCCAGAATTTTTTTTCTAAAGATAACGAACTTCCAAAGTTGAACGTAATAGTATTGGAGATCATAATAATCACAAGTATTCTCTTAAAAATTTGTTAAGTAAGAAAGATCTGAGGCACGATATTTAGATGTTTTAATCTGCTTGCACTCATATTAAACAGTGAGCGTTATTTATTAATTGAAAGGTTGGAAAGTAGAATAGAAAAAAATTATTATTTTTTAATGATTTATCTTTTGAGCAAGTTAAATTATTTCTATAAAAAATTGTTGAACCAAATATTATTATTAAATTTATAACATAATCTCAAAAATTCTTTAAATTTAAATGGGGTTCGTTTTCTTATCTGATTAACAACCCAAAAATTTTTCAAACTTACACGAATCCAACCCACAAATTTTATAGTTAGGATTAAAAAGAATTATTTGTTTATTTTTGAAAATTTACATTTGTCTTAATTAAAATAATTTCTGAAGTTACAAAACATAGGTTTAGGATTTATTGTTATAGCCATGACCACTAAGTACCGATTTTGTAAACGAATTGAGATTTAATTAAAAATAATTAAAATAGTAAAATAAACTGCATGCATAACTTAAAAAAGTATTTTGGCTCTTTTAATGATCGTTTTTCAAGTGACTTTGGTACTCACTGTTACAAATTAATTAATTAATCAATCAATCAATCGAAAAAAAGTTTCCCATCACTTATTTGTCAAAAAACTCCCTGCCTTATAAACTAACATTATAACGAGCTGATTAAAATCTATCTACATTGGAAAAAAAATTATTAACCCACTTTGAATATTCAGTGTCACAAATTTCCTCTATTTCGATAGAGCTATCCCAATCCTTTTCTCTAATCATTTCCAATTAAGCTTTTTTATATCAGACTCTGCAAAAAAATTCTTTGACTTCAAACGTCTTTAATACTGAATTTAAATATGAATTTAAATTAAAAAGATGTTTCTCTAACACTGAAAGCACTTTTACCATAGTAGAGCTATTTCACCCAAGCCGACTAATTTATATTCATATATCAAAAGCTTTTTATCTGAAAATTATTTATGACAACTGTTTTACATTTATATATTTGACATGTATTTAACGGGGCTTTCTACATGTAATAAGTTGTGTTTGAATGAAAGAGGCAGATTTTATTCGAGTCGTTTAGCTTCTCAAATATTAATTATCGAGTTTTTCATTTTATGGCTAAAAACAACTGATATAACCCTTTGGAAAAGGTAAAGATTATTTTTATCAATTTCGAACTTTCAAATGAAGCAAAAATTTTTGATAAAATTAAAATAATGGTTTGCAGAAGCTATACACAAAGTTTGCTTGCTTGCTTGCTTGCTTGCTTGGACCTTTAAGGTTAAGTTTTATACTAAATAAATCCATTTTCAAAGAATGATTTATTCGGATTCTTCCAATGAGTGGAAGTTTTATGGTATGAATAATCGATCATCGAGTACATGGTTGACATAATCATGACGCCAAATGAAAGATATGATCATTTAACGTCATCTAAAGCCTTTAATATATCAATGTGTCGAAAGCCCAGTCGTCAAAATTATAAAGTAGAAAAACACAGGTTACAATCCCAAAAATTCTTTTCACCACCTTAAATCTATTCCCATCAAAGTGAAATTGAATCAATTTTCATCAAAATGCCTTCCGAGAAATCCAACAAGCTGATAGCTAATGCCAAGTATTATAAAGGCGCTGCGAAAGAACAACTAGGCAGGTTTCTCCGAATTCAGTTTTAATTGCTTATCAAGTTTGAGATAGTTTAAAAGAATCGAAAGGATTTGATTTTTAGGTAAAATTCTAAATGACGAGAATATGCTCTGGCAAGGAACTAACGAAAAATTGTCAGGAAAAGCCATTGATAACGCTGAAAAATCATCAGGAGAAAGAGATGGTAAATTTTGGACATCATACTCTTTTATTTTTCAATTTGAAATTTGGTTCTAATTTATTTTGCTGATGGGACTCATTTTAGGCATGAAAGAACAAGTTAACAACCTCAGTAATGATAAAACTGATTTCGGAAAGGCCGCAGCGCATGAACCAATTAAGAAACAAGAGTCAGTCAAACTTGAAAAGCCCATCCCTGATGATGCAAGTAAAATAGGAAAAACGGCTCAAGAACACGGAAATGCAAATCCTGTAAAGCATCAAAATATGGAAAATCCAATGGAGGCTGAGAACAGTGGAGTCAGAAACGCGAGTAAGCTTTGATTGAAGAACATAAAAGTTATTTTGTGAAAATACTGGCAGGAGTAATAAAATGGCTAAATTTTGAAACGAGAGGCAGCGAGAAAATTTTTTGAGGTGAAAGTTGATTTCTAATATTGTTTAACCTAGTGCAAGTATTTTTTTAAAGCTTTGTATCTAACATAGATGCAAAAATATAGTTTAAATAAAGATTATATTGGTATTCAAAAGTGTACGATGCTTCAAATTTTGCTTAGCGTCACCAAAGTCATTTAAAATTTTAATGTCATAATTATTTATATAAAATGTTTCCTTTGAATTGTAAGTTTTGGTTAACACACACTTCCCACTTTTTCGTAAGATTATCACTTTTTGCGAGCTATGTCACTTGATAAATTCAAAAGTTCCATCGCCATTTGTTTTTAAATAAAATCTTAAAATGGGACATGTGCCAAGGAAATCAGGTATAGGATATTGATTTCTGCTCCCCAAAAAGATAATCGCAATAATCGAAGCCTTTTGGATGATCAAAATATTTCCCGGTTAAAAGTGGCAGGTGCTAATTTTTAAAGCAAAAAAAGAACCTTCTTTTTCTGACTAACTAATTTAGGGAAAGAATTTAATTTTTAATCTGTCCAATGAGAAAATTTTCGATGAATACAGTGCAACATTTATAATTGATGTGGTGGCAAATGATATTCCTTATACGTTACTTAATCATCAAATATTAAGAATAACTGGAATTAGCATTAACCCCCTTCTTTAGTAGTAACAAGAACAACCTTCTTTTCATTTTAATATTTCATTCAAACTCACCATCGACTTTCGTTGATAACCGCTGTGCGGCAAACAACCATTTTTTTTGCCTCCTTCAATTCCCATAACTCCCTCAGTGCCGAATACATTTTCTCCCTAATAAAAGGGTAGATCCAAAATCGCCGTATATATCCATCAGTGTAATCATTCACCAAACCCCCCCCCCCCCCCTACCAATTTATTACATTGATAAAAAAATAATCAAAAATTGAGGCAATCTGCCGCTCAGATACAGATATCCTAAAAGGCCATTATGGCCTCTACACTCCCACTTTTATGTCTTCATGAAATATTTCAAGTTTTAAACGACGATCAACAAGCACTGTACTCTTGTCTCTTAGTGAATAGACATTGGTGTCATGAAGCTGTCACATTTTTATGGCGAAAACCTTTACAGAACAGCGAGGCGAGTTATAGTTCTTCCGTAGCGCTTGTCGATGCATTACTTTCATGCCTCTCTTTCGAAGACAAGAATCGTTTAGGAATAGAACACACAACTTCAGGAATCTTTGCTTATGCTAATTATTTACGACATTTCAATTTTTTGAATCTTGCACGAGCAATTTCTGAGTGGCGTAGCGCAACTTGCGTCTTAATATCTGCCCAACTTGTCTTGCAAACTTTATGTAGACATCTTTTTTCATGTGAGGCTTTGTTTGTTGATTTACAACTGGATTTCGAGACTTCATTAGATGATTATGACTGGAGTGAAGATGATTGGAATTTTTTTCGTTTTCCCGGTGCCCGTCGTTCGTTATCTCGTCTTCGAACGTTTAATTGTTTTGGAGCTTACGATCCGATTCTTCTGTTGTCTGCTTCGACATTTTGTACAGAAATTGAGTCGATCGAAGTTTCATTGGACACATTCGGATGGACCAGATATCAGCGTGGGGAATTAATGATTAAAGCTGGGGCTGAAACCCTTGTCGCTTTAATATCAGTTCAAAAAAATCTTGCCCGTTTTCATCTTCAGGATTGTCATTTTCGCGGATTCGCGATTGATTTAAGCAATATTTTTGAAGCGTTGAAATCCGCTCATAATACCCTTAAGCATATTCAATTTTCAACCATCGATGTGCAAGGGTACCCTCTACTGGATGTTCTTGGACTTTGCCATAATTTAGAAACAATTGTATTTAATCGATGTCAAAATATTGGTAAATGCACCAACAAGAAACCCTCGACCCCTTTTTTTCCACACCTTAAAACACTTCAACTGAATAAAACCTTTATCCCAGTCCCAACACTTCGAACATTTGCTGTTAATGCTGCTCATAGCTTGCAAGAAGTACTGATACGTGGTGATGGTTATCAAGAAAATTGGAATGCTGTTCAAGTATTTGCGATTAATAATCCAAACATCACCAAATTTCAAGTCCACGGGGCAATAACTGAATTACCACAAATACTCCGACTAGTGAAATCTTGGGATCAACTAGAATCGTTATCGATTATGCATACTAAAGATGAAAACGATGACGACGAATTATTTGATGCCGACTATTTCATCGTTGACCTTGGAGCTGCTTTGCCACCCACAATGCGACACTTGACAATTCAACTTGACTTAGAATTTACTGCCGAATCTTTACTAAGATTTTATCAGAATTGTCAAGCCCCATTACAAACCTTTGAATTTCCAGCTTCACAGTGTATATCTGATGAACATCTACGCATAGTGTCAGAGTATGCCCCGAGATCTTTAGAACATTTAAACATCATGGATGCAACAGATATAACAGAAGCAGCTATTCGTGCTGTTAGGACTGTAGTGCCCAATATTATTTCATCATTCTATTTTTCAAAGAGTGACAGAATTTTCCGAGATCCAGTAAGATTTTAATGTGACATTTTATCCATCTAAACCTTATCCTATAATGAAATTTAGTATTTTCATCTTTTTTGACGAATCTGATTTCGACATTCTTTTCTAAACCCAAAGATAATATTTATACATCAGGGTATATCTACCTTCATATAAATCTCGATAGCACATTTTAAAATTTTCCCACTCTTTCATATGGTAATCTTTGCATTTACCAGTTTTAGTTCTCTCGAAATATTCTTTTTGCATTTATATCTCATTCTGGAACCTTCATTATTTATCAAAAATGTAAATTTCTCACTTCAGAGCCATAATGCTCTTACCTGTATACTGTATACAATGACACTCACATACAACTTTACAATTAACACAAAAACATTTCATTTGGTGAGCCAATTATGGCTTTACATTATTATTATGATTTATTCGCAAGATCAGTACTTGAAAGTGAATAAAATCAAATATTTCTGTCGTGAATATTGGTATTCCTTTATTAAAAAGTTGGCTAGAGTTTTATAACATTGAATGTACTAAGGTACTTTCTATTTGAACCGGGAATCTTTTTTACTCATTTATTCACAGAGATATTTATGTTATCAAAATTGAAATGCAGCTATAAAATAACTCAAAAAAATATTTGAATTTAACATTATACCCTTTTTAATTGAACAATGAACTTGCCACTTTTTGACTTTAAGAATTTAAATGAAAAATTGTAAAGTTCTTAAATTTAAAAATTCCAATTTTTTAATATGTAAGGTGCATTAATTACACTAATAAACAATAACTTTGGCAACCATCTTTTTCAGAAATAACCTGAAATTCATTTATAGCATGAAAAAAGTTATCGAAATTAACGATTCGGCATTTTACATAATTTTTCTAAGGAAGCGAATGTTTTCGGACAGTCTACGAATTAAGCAGGCATAAAATTGCTTTAGGATCCATTGTGCAAAGTCATCCTTGAGCATAAGATCAATAAAGTAGTACATATTTGTTAGCAGTACAAATGAATTTAAGTATAATTTCAATGGTAATTGTCAGCTTACGCAAGAATGGATTTCAAGAATATATATTTTATGCAAGTAGCTATTCGGAGCGTTAATTTTTAATGGAAAGAATGCATAAAGAACATTTCGAGAATTTTACGCTGATGGGCTGCTAGGAGGTCACTACGCCTTGGACCAATAATTTACTTCAAAAATTTATTAATATTGTTTTTTAACAGTTTCCCGAAAATTAAAACGTCATTAAGCCGAAGCCTGGGAACATATCTCGCCTCAATAAGAAATGAAGAAATAATAAACAAAAGTACGCAAATGAACTCAAAAAGCATTAATTCACTTTTTATTGAGGTAAAACATATATATCCATATTCAAATCCGTTTTATTCAAGAACTTTTTTTGTGTAAGCATTTTTGTAAAAAAAGTTTGATTCGGCAGGTTCACCTCATCAAGATTTAGAGTACTTTAAGGCAACAACCAAAAGCAAAAGTTACAGGGAAAGAACAATTAATAAAATAAAATTTTTACTTGCTAAAACAATTTCTATGTATCTCATGGAAATAATTTTGATAAAACAACGTCAATCAACCACCTCCTTGCATTTCAAAGAAATAGTTTTAAGTCATCTCGTTTAAGATACTCTTGATTGTTTATTAAGATAGAAATCACTAACCCTTTAAATTTGTTATAATAATAATAATAATAATGAAATTAATTTTTTATTTTAAAATAGTTTTTGCCCTTAATATTTTACCAATCTTTCCCTCAATCTAATCTTCACTCAATTATTTTGTCTCTATATTTTAATTTTTTTAAGAATTTATTTAACTCGCCCCCATTTGTAAAATAACATTATTAACTAAATTTATATTGATTTGTACAATTTTTGATCACTTGAAATATTAATTTCGGATAAACATTATCAAAAAGCAACTTAACTAAAAGCTCAAATAGAATAAGGCTTTCAAAATATGTTTACATATAAAATAATACTTTTAAGGAAACGCTTTATAGAGTATAACCTTACACTCGAAAATGGAGTCCTATTTTTCAAATCACCTTGATCAAAAAAATGATTTAAAGATAGAAAAAAACCATGTAAGATAAAGAACCGATTCTTCATCTGTTCATGTTTATTTATATTTTTTGTGTAGACATGTTAAGATTAAATAATCATCAAGTTGGCTCTTTTAAACCTCCAAAATTATTAACTTAGTGGGCTACAGCAAAATGGAATTAATAAATATAATAGATTTTCATTTATAAAATCAAAGAGGAATATTGTCATCTTCCGCTAAATTGCAGAGGAGAAAACATTCAAAGGTATTAGTTTATAATGAAATAGTTATTTGATAAATTCGGTAGTGAATTTTCCCTTATCCTGAAATTTAAATATTATTTTCGCTAGAAAATATAGTTACTTGCCCAAATATTAAATGAAATGAGGTAAGATATGGATAGCTTTCAGTGGATGATTTCTATATTAAAAGATAACATATAATATTTACTCATAAAACTCTATAATAAATTATCAAGTATGGTAAGCTTTTTTGAAGTTCTTTTTTAAGATTCCTTCACTTATGAGTGATTAATTTGCAAATTTAGGAATTTGATGTTTCTTGAATGAAAATTTTTAGATCCTGAATGTTACTAACTTACATTCAAAGCTGGATAGCTTCTAAAATAATATAAAATACAGTTTCGAAAAGTTTGCAACAACAATCTTAGGATAATTCCCTAGTTTTAACAAAACTTAATTTGTAAAAAATAAACTTTCAAATAAGTGTATAATCATTTTCATATACGCGACTCGAAAATTCGAATAACTTTTTTTTTAAAACGAACACTTAAGGGGAACACACAAACCAGCGGCATTTTTCAAGACACTGAATTATAAAACTTAGAATTTGGTTTGAAAGTTATTCTAGACATATAAAAATAGAATTCTAATAACACCGATATAAGGAAATTATAAAAGATTTTTTCCTTTCTTCTAGTTAATAAATATCTGGATTTAATGCCCAAGTATGTTCTCTGTTAGCAATGTTTAGAATAGAGATAAATCTTAAATAAACCATGCCCATTCTAAAATATTAATTTATCGCTAGCTCTTCTCAGAAGTCCAGTAATTTGGATAAAATTTTGCCTTTTTCCACCAATTAACATATTGACTTTTCATCTCAAATTGAAACGCTAAATATTCAACAAAGAAGAATGATTATTATTTTAATATAGTTTTTGGTGAAATCATTTCAATAATAGCAAAAACCTCTTCATAATAAACAATTTTTATTTAAAGAAATATCTTATTTATTTAGATTGCTAATATTTTCCTCAGAAAATTAATGAGTCTATAAAATAATTTTTTGATTTAAATTAGTAAATTTGTGATGAAAAAAATTACAATCCTAATAAATTGAATATTTCAATATTAATTTATAAAATCAAATAGTGCTATTATAATAAAAGAATTTTTTAAAATAAACTTGATAGCACCAATAAATTAAAAGTATTATAAAAGGTAATTTTGTAACCTAGCAGCTCCAAGTGATGATAAAAAAATCGAATCCATCTAAAAAAAAATGAAATTCTTAACAGAGCTATAATAAATTTGCTTAAAACAAGGAGTATTTATCGATGAATAAACATTTAAGTTTCTAAATTAAAAATTGAGATATAATACTCTCTAAATCGCTCCTCTTGCTTATATTTTCACATTTAATATCCTCGCTAGAAAAATGGTAAAGATTCAATTGAAGTAAGAAATCTACAGATTCCTTTTTTTTCAAAAATTATAAAGAAAACTAAGCAGTCGATAAAATAGTGAAAACTGCAAAAAATATTTTCTGAAATTACGAATAGTTTTAATCAAATGTCCCATATAGTACATAAAACCCTCACAGCCTCGTCATTCTATTGCTGAACGCTCATTCATAATAATGCATTTATCCAGATAATATTGGGCAATTGCATAATAAACCAATAAAAAATTTATTTTAGCCAATCAATAAGAAATTCACGGATATTAATACTGAAATCTTAAACATATTCTCATTTTACTTCTTGAATTTCATTTTTTAAGTAAAATTTACCTGCTCATTACATAAAATTTTATTTAAACTAACTAATAAGATTATTTTTTATTTCAACAATATAAACTCAAAAGTTTATCACAAATAATAACAATTAACATTGGAAATTGCTCAGCTTTTGAGAAAAATGGTTTGCTACTAAATTTATAGATTTTCGTAATTTTAGATTTGAACTTAACATATAACATCATTGAAATAAAGCTTTTTTTAATAAATAGGTCTCAATACAAATTTGAAAGTATAGATCATTTCAATAGAATTCTAAGATGATTCGAAAAATTAAATAATAATAATTATTCTTCTAGTTTGTTTGTTTCTTAATTTTATAATTTGAAACATTTGGAGGTCCAAATTTTAATTTATAATTGCTACGACATTTTATCCCTTATTTGTGCTTGACCCCGAACATGTATGCTAATATTGAGATAGCTTAAAATAATGAATAGATTTAAAGTCTCACAAATATGGCCAAGGCTATAAAATCCTTTGGGAGACTTTTTTTCACTATGATGGTTAAAATTTCATATTTCCCATCACTAAGAGTTTTCGAACTTAATATTAATAAACATAATTTAAAATAAGTCAGGCACTTTAGAAATATATTATGTTATTGAGTTCTATAAAATTTCAAAGGTTTTAAGGTTTTTACTAAAAATTAATGATATAGTTTAAAGTTTTGAAGCAAAAGTACTTTATTAAGAATTTATTTAGGTAATATTCAAGCGAGCAATTTCTAATAATATTTTAAGTTAAAACTTTTTGAACTTGAAATTTGACATAATTTTAAAAGCTTTATAACTTCTCAATGCTAAGTATATATACATATTTATATAATTTTGGTAAAGATGGAAAACCTTTTATCTTTAGATAAATTTTATCAAATCTAACATATACATATATTGCAAATTTGAAATTAATTTTTTTAAAAAATAATCTCATATATTCTATATCAAAAACCAGAATATGTTTTATTAATATCAAAGCTATAAATTAATATTGAATAAAGCCTCCTTTGACATTTATACCAGCCTGAATACGGACATAAATGTCATGAATGTTTGTAAAAACCAACTTTCTAGAAGGTTTGCCCACTCTTCTTTGATTTGACCAATAAAGATTTCTTAAGATACTCCTTTTTTTTGCAACCATTCCTTTTACTTTTTTCTTAATATTATGCTTTAACACAGCTCCAATATTCTCAATTAGTTGAGATTATAAATAACTATTTCTGAAAAATAATCCAATAATAAATATTGAATAATTTTAACGCAAAACTTAGTGCCAAGGTTGTATGAGATATTTGAAACCGGAATTTTGCCTGTCTTATAACATAAAGCTCATTTGAAAAAAATTATAAATGCTCTCACTTTAATAATCTTTTATATCTCTATTATTGAAACGAATTTACAAGCTACTTTAGACAACTTTGAATTAAACCATCTTTTGAAACCAAAAGTGATTAAAGAATAAAAATCAATAAAGCAATTTTAAATAATAATTGATTTTTGAATATAATAGAATTTAAAGTTTAAATAATAGTACAAGAGCCTTACGGTTTCTTTTAATCGTTTACTAAAAAAACCTAGTATAGAAATGAAAAAGACAAATAAAATATATATATTAAGTTTGTTTTTATTAATTTCTACTAAAAATTAATAAAATAAATGCGTTAAACCAAAATGAATTAATTATCAAATTTTTAAGTACTATGTGATAAATAAAAATCATTTGTTTTTCAAAAAGGTTTTAAACATTTATTACGAGTTTATAATATTAATCTCTAAATTATTACATTACACCCCCCCCTCCCCCGAAATTTTAATTATATATTTCTTTCATCAAATTTAGAAAGTACCAAAAATAATTTGTGCATTAAAAAAATCACTTTCGCATAAATAAATGAAATTCTAGAAATAAAATTATTTTTGTTAAAGAAATATTGTGGAATTTTAATTAATTGAAACGAGACTTAATTTTAAAGATTTAGATATTAGATTTTATTTAATAATAAAACGCTCGTCTATTTGATTCAAGCATTATTGCATGTGATCGATTTTGACAATAATATCCTTGAGCATCAAAAACTTTTGATAACTCCCAAGTAATAAATAAAGGATGTATTGAATGACCAGACTGAACATGACTCTTAGCAAGTACATTTACTCATCATTGTTTTTCGAAAATGCTAAATTTTTCATTCGTCGTTGATCAAATTAATACATTTCGATAGCAAGGGCAGAGGGTTTTCGTTTTACACGGTGAA